>JALBCR010000914.1:0-25000 GCA_030710515.1 Abscondita cerata | reverse complement strand
AGGAGCATTTTGACAAAACTGTCAAACGAGATTCAATATTAATTCGATCATTAATATCTATTCGTAACAACAAAAAATTCACCACAAAGAAAGTTTCAACGTTATTATGACAAAACTATCCCGTCAAGTCACTTCAAGCATACGAATTGCAAACTATAACATAGCCACTGAATGCATTCAACGAACAGCAGTTCTAAATGTCTTTAAACATCCACATATTGCAAATGTCGTGCGGTGTAATTCCTACATAGACGATCTTATTAGTGGAACAAGTACTTCCGACGAAGCAATAAAGGTTAAGGCTAATTTGTCTGCAATTATCAAAAACGCAGGTTATCCTATACGGAAGTTTTTATTCAACCAACAAAGAGTTTTATCAAACGCAGTGAAAACTCATTTTACACAGTGCCTCTAGGAAAACGTAAAAATGTAAAAATTCTTGTGCAACGCACATCACTAAAGATTTTATAAAGGCCAAAACACGCGGTCCCTGCGACAGAGCTTTCAAGCATATGGAACATGTATTTACATTCGTTCACTTGACTGCCACGGTAAAGCTAATGTTCAGTTACTTTGCTGAAAATCAGGTATGATTCCTTTAAGTAGATGTGCCATTGCAAGGTTAGAGTTGTGTGCAACCGTTCTTCTTACTTAGCTAATGTGTAAGGTCCAATCATCTCTTAATTTAGAACTAGTTCTTTTCTATTGCGTCCAATCCTCTCTTAATTTAGAACTAGTTCTTTTCTATTGCGTCATGTTCCTTCCAAGCAAAACAGAGCCGATTTCATATCTAGAGGGTGTCAAACTACAGAATTGATAAATAACACGTTTTGATGGAAATTTGTGAACTTATGAATTTACATTGAACTTGCACAATTGCGTTACTTCATCTATATTCAACGTTTTTATTCTCTAACTAAACTTAAGCGAATAATATCTTGGATTTTTTCGATTTAGTAATAACGCTTATCAAATTCTTTCTTCCAAGGTTACTTGCAAATATCTGAGCTCAAAAATAGTAAGTATTATAATAGTAGTATGCAACTGAAATAGCATTACTAAAACCTAAGCAACCGTTAAAAATTACGTCGAATATCATTTCTTTAAATCCCTTCTTGGATGAAATGAAAAATGTCCGATATTAATTCCACAAAATCACCTTTTAACAATCTTGATTTTTTAACGCTTCCACATTAATCTTTTACATTGTGAAGCTCAACAATTACTTTCGCAAATACACGAGTACAATTGGTCAATATATACGGTCCTAATAGTGCTAGAAAAGTAGTCAGAAATTGTGTTACTTGTTTAAAGAACAAACCCGAAATAATAAGAGCCTCTGATGGCTGAATTACAATGTTACAAACTCTTCACATAGCCCCTGTGTTTTCGCAAGTTGGTTTTCACTATCCTTATTAAAGATCTCAAGCTACTCGTTTACTAATTACTTAACCTTCCCCAAAAGAAAAAAAATATATAGGATGACGTCACAAACAGATGTAATACACTATTAAATGCGCGATGGGAACTAAAAATCCTTGATCCCGACAATTTTTTTTTTCAAAATTTCTTTAATTTAATTTATACTTGATATACGCAGGGCATATGTTAGTCCATACGCATTTCTCAGGATCGGATTGTGAATTTATTTTGCTAAGTATTTTATTAAAGGGTACCTAATTTCAATTTTCTTTTAGTTTAATTTAGTCTATATAAAACTAATTATCTCCTTCGTTTAAGTTAATTGAGAAGTTGATTGAATTTTTTTAATTAATTTTTCCTTGACTGGGTGAATATTCATGTAATTAATTAATAGCTATGTAAAAATAAGAATCATAATTACGTATTTAAGTCCATAAAATTATTATACTATACACATAATTATTATCTTCAACTGGTGAAGAATCTTATTTATTCTACAACGCAAAAAAATAAGGACTTCAATGTAAAAAACATTTAGTAATCATATTTTCTTGAAATGTACTTTTAATAATATGCAATACGTATTAGCAGTAACCGCACACATTCAAAAAGAAATTTAATGAAATATAAACGGGATGTACCAAAAATTAAAAAAAAAACTTGAAAACAGATGAATTAATAAAAAGGTTGAACTTGTTATGAATAAATCACGTAATGAAGTACTATATTATTAGAACAACAGCAAACATGTCAATCAATAAAACAGTAGTAGTTTCTTTTAAGATAAAGCAACTATAAAATTTTAAACGTAAATCGAAAGTGACTAATCTTATGTAATAAACTTATCATATTTCACGACAGGAATGTCACATACCCTAAAGCAGTTGCAAATACCGTATTAGACACAGCGTAAACTTCGATAAACAACAAAGAGACAAGTAATTTTGATAAAACTGATTGTAACAAACTGTTAAACATTCTCTCAACTAGTCTAAATTGAGTAGGACGTTAGATTAAGCAGATAATAATTTTAAATAAATGTTTATTAATTGCTATGACATTTAATTAAAAGTTTTAAATTGTTGAACTACTAGAGATGAAATACATAATCAAAAACAAAACCATTGTGTCAGATGCAACACGATGTTTTGAAAATCTATTAGTTTAGTTCTGTTAGCTTTTCAAGCATTATATACTATGCCAATTTAAATTAAAATTAGCTTATATAGCTCAAAAACTATTGTATTGGTAGTCACTATCATAGAGGGTGATTGTTTGGAACGGTACATTATAAGAACCTAGGGATGGGAAAATCCTATGGCTCTAAAATTTTGTTGTTGGCCGAAGTTTGTTGTGGTCTTTCTAATAAAAATATTTTCAAGATGGCGCCACTTCCGGAAACAGCGGAAGTGGACACATACTCTGTTATTTTAAATATGTTTACATATTTTTTATGGCTTTTTGGTTTTGCAGCTAATTTTAGATAAATTTTCATCAGTATTCCCTATATCTAACTGTAGCCGTTTTTCAGATATTTTAACTTTACAATATATTTTTTCATTTGTAACGTCACGCTTGACGTCATATACCGTCGTTACCTTTGCAGATATAGCGCTAAAATTGCGACGGTTCGCAGCAGAAGAATTATTTTTTTGCAGTTATGTAAAATGATATAGCTTCTACAGGGTGTCCGAAATTTAATTTCCAAACAAGACAATTTCAAATCAAAAAAACTCGATTTTTTCAAATGCGATCCTCTACTTTTTTCGTCGATTTCGATACAAAATTAAATAAGGAGTCAATCATTAATAGCATTCTCTATACCTATCGGTCATGGTTTTCGACTTATTAATGATTTTTATAAAAGTTGAGAATTCGTTTGGAAATAATTAAAAAGCATGCCTTGGACATAAATTCCCACATTGTACTTCAAAATAAAAATAAAAATAAAATAAACTATGCTCATGTTCGTCAAAACCTCTAACAAATAATAAAACTACAAAAAACTAAAACTTATTAAAACATAATGTTTTAACAAAATGTAAGGAAACGAATAATTAACTAAATCAATGGTAAGCTAATATACAAATAAATATGCTATAAATGCTCTATATGGCCTCCATTTTCTTGTAAGAAACGGTTGATCCTTGAGGGAATTCTGCCTAGACGCGTTCCTCCAATTCTTCTCTGGTTTGAACTAGGCTCTCATACACCCTGTTAAGAAAAAAAATGAAGTGGCGTCAAATCAAGCGACCTTGGGGGCCAACGCATAGGACCGTTGCGAAATTCTGTTTTAGCTCTCGATCCACTTCCCGAGTTGAATAAAAGGGAGCTCTGTCCATCTGGTACCAGGAATCTCGCCAAGTATTGAGGGGAAGTTCTAGTAGAAAAGTCTTCCACTACACCTCTTAATACAATTTCGATGCACCTTTCGCTTGTTAAATTTCCATCATAAATTACACTATCGGTTTCCATGAGCAGACAGATAAACGTTAACACTGAATTGACGTTGGAAGTGATTTTCATGCTTCAAATGCGAGTTTTCAGTAGATCACAAATGAAAATTTCGTTTGTTGACTAACCGTTCTCTACGAAATTTAGGTTCATCTGACCAAATAACTTTCCGCAGAAAAAGTGGATCCTCTTGTGTTTTTAAAAGCATTTCTTCGCAATATTCAATTCTTCATTTTATGTTTTTTTCAATATTGCTTGAACAGTAGAATATTTTAAGCCCAGATCTTTTGTCTCAGATCGAATTGAATGCCGGGGAAAAGAATTGAAATATCCTAATACGTTAATTTCATTATTTTCATCATTTGTTACAGGTTTTTGACAACTATGAGTAGATTTCACCCTTCCATACATTATGAAGTATCTCTCATTGAACGAACGGCATTCAAAATATCTGTGTTTGAATATTGTTGATTTTCCATCTTAAATGATTTAACAATGACAATTATTGATAAACAGTATTGGCAATCACTATTTAATTTGACGTATAATCTGAGAATTTTTTTCCAATTTTCAATTATTCCCAAACGAATTCTCATTAATAAGTCAAAAACCATGGCAGATAGGTATATGTAATGCTATTAATGATTGATTTCTTATTTAATTTTGTATCGAAATCGACGAAAAAGTAGAGCATCGTATTTGAAGAAATTGATTTTTTGTGGTTTGAAATTGCCTTGTTTGGAAATTAAATTTCGGACACTCTGTAGAAGCTACATCATTTTGCATAACTGCGATAAAAAAATAATACTTCTGCTGCGAAACGTCCCAATTTTAGCGCTATATCTGCAAAGGTAACGACGGTATATGACGTCAAGCGTGATGTTACAAATGTAAAAATATATCGTAAAGTTAAAATATCTGAAGAACGGCTACAGTTAGGTATAAGGAATGCTGATAAAAATTCATCTAAAATTAGCTGCTAAAACCAAAAAAATCATAAAAAATATGTAATCATATTTGAAATATGAGAGTATGTATCCACATCCGGTGTTTCCGAAAGTGAGCCATCTTGAAAATATTTTTATTAGAAAGATTTACAACGAACTTCGGTTAACAACAAAATTTCAGAGCAATACGATTTCCACATCCCTAGATTCTTGTAATGTACGGTTCCAAACAATTTATAGATTTTTCATTATAAATCTAGTCCCAAAATAGAAAATTTGACAAATGAAGTATTAATGGTTATTTTAATTGATGTTAAAGTTTTGACCACTAAAAAAAAGTCTCATTCGAATTTATATAAAATTTCTAATTTTCTGGAGAGCGACAATCATGAGCAATGCGTTTCGCATAAAAATAAGTTATGTCATGACTAATTATGCAATAATATCAAATGAAGGGTAAGAAGTAGTATTTTTTTTTACAAACCTAGCCGTTTAAACATTTAGTAAATTATATTAAAAACTTACTTTCAGATTTTCCGTCTTTGACAAGAAATCGTACTCACCTGAAAAAAAAAATATTGGTATATAATATACAATATACTAACACCATTTGTATGTAGAGATATATTTTTTTTGTATGACAACTATAACTTTATTACACTCTCTGCGACCACTTTCAACACAAATAAAATTATAAGACAAATGGGCGTCACAAAACATCTAAACTAATAGGTTTTAGGAAAGAAAAATGTCTAGTAAAACTTGGTGAAAATGTAAACCAAAAGAACTTTTTCTATCATATATTTTTTATATAATTGATACGATATTATAGTTCATTTATCAAACAAGGCCGATTAACAATCGAGATATTTCGATGCGTGAGCGAAGCGAGCGCGTTAATGTTTAAAATTGTTAATTTATTCACGAGTTATAGTTACACTTTACCGTCGATTTTATTAAAATTATACCTTAATAATTCTAGAAAAGATATTTTATTGTGAACCCACAATTGAAAAGCGTCGTTTTGTGAACAATCCAAAATTTTTCAAATATACAGGTGGGACACTACCAACGAATTATTCTATAGCATTAAAACGACAAATAATGTTAGACATTTTAAGGCATACATATGTCAAGATTATTCGAAACCATATTTTAAAAATATTTTGGATTGTACAGGGTGCTCTAGAAACACGTACCATATCAAAGTTGGGTTATTTTAAATAGATCACCTTGTATTTTTTGTATTTTTGAATTGTACGATAAAAATAATGTATGTTTTTAACATATCCCTATACCTACTTACTTCTGTTTCTAAGATAAATCGATTTTACCTGATTTGCAGACCCTCCAAAAAAAATTAAATAACTTATAAATAAAAAGACAAAGCAATTTTGGTTTACACCACCTTACTAAGAAGCTTCAACATTTCTTTTGCAATATTTACTATTATGTTATGATGTACAGGGTGTTTTTAATACTACCGCATAACACTAACGACTTAAAACTTAAATAACTTGCTTAACTTAAATGGAACACCCTACATTTCGGTAGCCTGTTGAAAGCTGGAACTAATTATATTTTAGTCAGGTATTAGGATTACCAACCCCTAACTCTGATAGTTTTCGAGATATTTAAAATTTGATAGTTTAACAACTTACGATGTACTGGAGTCTAAGTTACCTGTGAAATATCCGCAATATAGACATTATCTTGCACTTTCAGTTTTAAATATTTACCTTAAAAATATTAATCAAATTACGCTTACACTGGTCACAATTTTCTGATGTTTACAACAGCAACCGTTATTTGGTACATCAAAAATCGATCATACTGTAAACATCGACAAACTTTAACTTGTTAACTAAGAATGTAATACAAATCGCTCTATGATAATTTCAAAACCATTATTTTTAGAATTTTTTAACAAAGTTACCAATGTTTACAGTTTCATCGATTTTTGCTGAAACTAATAACGGTTGCTGTTGTTTGTGACAGGTGGGTGTGATTCGACTAACTCTTAGAGCCCGGCATAAGTCATGAGCACATTTCTGTTATTTTGTTCTAAAACAAAATTTTTAAGATTAACATTTAAAGCTGGATTGGCCAATACATTAAAAATGTTTGCAAGATAATGTTCATTTTACTGATATCTCACAGGTAACTTAAATTACAGTAAATTGCAAATTGTTAAACTAGCAAATTTTAAAATATTTCGAAAACTATCAAAGTTAGAGGTTGGTAATACCGATCGAAAGGTAACTAGTTCCTGAATCACAGGCTACAGAAATGCAGGGTGTTCCATTTAAGTTAAGCGAGTTATTTAAGTTTTAAGTCGTTAGCCTTATGCGGTCGTATTTAAAACACTCTGTACATCATAACATAATAGTAAATATTGCAAAAGGGATGTTGAAGGATCTTAGTAAGGTGATGTAAAACAAAATTGCTTGTTCTTATTTATCTTCAAGTTATTGCATTTTTGGAGGGTCTGCAAATCAGGTAAAATCCATTTATCTCAGAAACGCATGTAAGATGGTATAGAGACATGTTAAAGAACATACATTATTTTTAATCCTACAATCCAAAATAAAAAATACATAGAGTGTTTCAATTAAAATAACCCAACTTTGATATAGTACGTGTTTCTGAAGCACCCTGTACAATCGAAAATATTTTTAAAATGTGGTTTCAAATAACCTCAATATATGTATGTTTTAAGGTTTCTTACATTATTTGTCGTTTTAGTGCTACAGAATAATTCGTTGGTAGTGCCCCACCCTGTATAATATAACCTAATTTCGTCGTTTCTGATTTTTTGTGAGCTTTGCTTTTGATAATTCTATACCTTTTCATCTTTTGTATAGATATTTACCAACAGTACTTTTAGTATAAAGTCACTAAATTGATGGAGAACTGAAATACTCAAAACAAGGTGCATTAAACTTTTTTGTGAAAACAAAATGGTGCTTAATCAAAATAACGGTCCACCTACAAAGAAGACACCAGAAGTGGTTGACAATGTGTGGTAAATCATGAACGAAACCCAAGCACATCTCTACGTTAGCTGTAACAAGTTGAATTTTCGACTTGTCACATCATACCGGGCGTCATTAAAATCGTGTCTAGGTTCAACACAATAGCCATTGTCTACGGATTTTGCGTTTACACTTCCGGTAATAATTCTTAAAGAATTAAATAAACATGGCGTGGACCGCCCATTAAGATCGAAATTGCCGCCATCTGTTTCAATTACTTCGAACTATACAGGGTGGTGTTTTTGATAACGGGTCATAAGTTAATGGTTTTGGTATCCAAATGAAGCTAAAATTAACCCGTATAGCTGTTGCTATTAGAAGTCAGCTGAATTTCACGTTGTTGTCAAAAATTTGTCAATAAAAACAATAGTAAGTTTTGATAATGAAAGAATAATAGTATTGGGTTGCCTAAACAATCAACATTCCTACGTTTTGACAATAAGGCTGAAAGAAAAGTCATTAATAAGCAAATCAAAAGCTTTATTCCCAAGGAACAGCTTCGAATTATATTAGAATTAAATTAAATAGGAAGGTTACAATCAATAAACATCAAAAAATTACTTATTTTTATTGATGAATTTTAAAAAAGACCGTGTAATTCAGGTGATTTATGATAGCGAACGCTATGCGCAATAATTTTAGCTGCGTTTTGATACCAAAACCATTTTCGTCACTTGAAAGGGCGAGCAGGAATTCGAAAAAACCAGTTCACAATGCTAAATACTTATGAACCGTTTTCAAAAGCACCATTGTGTATATCAAAAAAGCTAAACTTTTAAATAAAAAATAACTATATAAAGTTAATTTAAAAACAAATTTTTTTTGCTCCAGCTTATTTAAAGCATAATACTTCTTTATATAAGAAATGAGATAAAAAAACTGATAGATATTTAAATATATATTTAATTAAAATGCAAATTGTTTAAATCGCAATAACCAAGAAATTACAGTTTTGAAAGAGAGTCAGCACCCTCCAACCTTTATTGTTTTAGAAGTATATAAAGAGTGAATCACCACCAAATTTTACATTTTAAAATTATTTTGAAATATACAGAATGTCCCAAAAAAGTGTGGTGCATCAAAGTTATATTTTTTCTTATGTACCTTGTATTTTATTGCGTTTTTGATTGCCCGTAAAAAATAAGATATACTCTGATAAAGGTTCCCTATACCTAAGGGAAGTGTTCTGCGTTATGTCGACTTTTCTTAAAATATGGAGTATTTAAAAAAATCAATATCTTCTAATACTACAAATCATAACAAATTTACTCCTACGTCTAAATAGTTGAATATTCGATTAATGTATTCCATGATTAAATATTAAACATCTATTTACAGGGTGTTCAGAATTTACTGGTTAATTATTAGATCATTCAATATATGTAATATGAGCCTTTTTTTAATAATTGAACACCCTGTATTTTATTAATTCATAATGTTAACAAAAAAGTCCTTTTTCGAATGGTATAAGGATGTCCTATGCCTAAGTATTACAGTTTTTATGAAATTTAAAAATTTTCTTTTAAACTAATCGTAGCGAGATATTTTAAAACAAAAAATACATATAATAATTTCGTATTATTAAATAAAACTGCTCTATCATTTTCGCTTAACCGATTTTGACCACAACCTATGTTACTATAAAAAAAATCTAAATATTATCAAAGGAATGGAATACTTTTTAAACTGCCGCGTCTATTTAACAAACAGAAACACCAAAACTGCACCAAAAGAACTTTACTCGGACACGTGTTCCAATAGCTAAGCTATCATCATCAGCGATACTAGCGATCAGTATCGGTATCGCTGATGATAATAGCTTAGCTATTGAAACACGTGTCCGAGTAAAAGTTCTTTAATGCAGTTTTTGGTGTTTCTGTTTCTAAATATTATAAAAATTCATCCACGTATGTCGGGTTGTATATGTAAAAATGTTAATTTTCTCGCCCTCTAAAATTTTAAATTTTATTATCAATTAGTTTTTTAAAAGTATTTCGATAACCGTGTTCTTAAAAAACTTCCACATAGTTGCCATATGCATTTCATGCACTTTAATATTCGAGCATAAGTTCAATATCACCTCCGCAGTCGTTACTTGTGATAAGAAGAGTGTCCACCACTCTTCGCCGGTGGGTGTAAAAATAATTGTAAAAGTGGTAAAAGTAACTAACTAACAAAGCTGCTTTCACACCTGTCAATGAAGGGTTCTGTATCCATTGCATTTTCGTAGGATTTATCGCTCAACACAAGGTGGCAACACCTTCTACTATACAATTTTTTAAAATAATGCGCTTACTTACAGACGGAGAGAGTCGGGCTTACATGGAACAAAAACATTAAAAAAATCAAGGAGTATACATTTTCGATTTTGAAATCGTCCCACAATTTCCATCTTCAAGTAATGGAGATGAAATTTTTTTTTAAACTTCGGCAAAACTTGAACTTTTCACGTTTAAGCAACTAACGCAAATTACGTTCCTAAATATTAAAAGTGGAACACATTTGTTATAATAGCTATTTATTGTATATGTGTTTTAGTAGGCAGATTATCCACGCAAGAATTTTTAATCGCGAGAACGAAGTTCGAGCGTTTAATTTTCTTAAGGGATAATATGCCACTAAAACACGAATGCAATACAAGATTTTATCCACAATCAAACCAATTTAATTGAAAATAAGTAATCTGACAGTTCTAAAATTTCAATGTAATAGCAAATATTAGAAAATTTAGTGAAACTTTGGGCGGCTTTGCATTATTAGTTGCTAGGATGCTTGTTTATTAAAACAATATTTGTGAAAAAATTAGAAATCGTTTGTGTGCGTCGTTTTGAAAATGTCAGAAAGTGATTCTTTGCCGGTAGAAATTAAAGCAGAAGCTGAAGAAGTAACCCTGCAACTGTTGCCGGCCAAATCTAAAGATGCATACATAAAAGAATTTGCTACCTTTAATGAATGGAGAGAGAAAAGAGGTGCAAACATCATAAACGAGGACGTCCTGTTGGCTTATTTTATAAATGTAAGAAGCAAGTTTGCCTCCTCGTCGATGTGGACGAAATATTCAATGTTAAGAGCAACTTTGAATGTGCATAGAAATATTGACATATCAAAATACGGCAAATTAATTGCTTATCTCAAGAGCCAATCAAAAACTACAAGGCAAAGAAGGCAAAAGTGCTTGAGAGGGGACACATCGAACAATTTTGAAAACAGCATCTGATGAAAAGTACTTAATGATGAAGGTACAACCAATTTTCTTTTCTTTTGTATTGGTATCTTAATTATTTTAAATATTTCTAGGTTGCTGTCATAATGGGTGTTTGTGGAGGTTTACGATGCAATGAACTGGTAAACTTAAATATTGAACATGTGAAAGATAAAGGATCTTTTATCTACGTGTCCATCCCAGAAACAAAGACCAATATGTCAAGAAGTTTCACTGTATTAGACGAAGGATTCTCTGTTAATGTTATGGAGATATGCAAGAAATACATACGCTTACGTCCTAAAAGTACTATTTCGCAGGGAAGATTTTTTTGCGATATATATATTCAAAATGCACCGTGCAACCTGTAGGAATTAACACTATTTCCAGAATCCCTCACAGATTGCTTCTTTCTTAAAACTTCTAGACACTAAATCCTACACGGGCCATAGTATGCGCCGTTCTTCGGCGACTCTGTTGGCTCATGCTGGTGGTGATATTCTCACTCTTAAGAGGCACGGAGCGTGGAGGTCATCTAGTGTTGTTGAGGGGTATATAGAAGAAAGCGAGTCAAATAAAATCGATATTGCTAGAAAAATTCAAGGAAAATCCAGCACAATGCAAGAGATCTCCGCGATGCAGTCTTCCTCAAACGTGGTTTGTGTAAATGTAAATCCTGATATTGCAAATAAGTTTACTTTTGATGTTAACGTGAATGTTAATATTAATGTTAATAAATAATTACTAAATTTTCTGCAAATTTTCTTGAATTTTATATATTACAAAAACACTAATGTTTTATGGAATATAAAACACTAATGTTTTATGGAATATAAAACATTTTTTTTTTTTGAAAATAAAAACACTATGTTTTATGGAATATAAAACACTAGTGTTTTATAGGTGTTATAATACGTTTCATAACGGCATAATAATAGCTGTATAATATGGTGATTGTGGATAAAAAAGTTAAAACTAGCAAATTAAAAATGTATATTGCGCAAAATATTACAAGTATACATTTACTCTATTTGGTTGTCAATGAAGCTGCATTCACTTAAACAATTTGAATAGTTAATTATGGTGCAATTTAAATGTAACTGTGTCAAATAAATGATAATAAATGAAAATTCAATCCGTATCGGAAATATGTATTTTGGAAAATACCTTTACGGTAAAGAATTACGGGTGTAAAAACAATAAAGAGAGATTAACGAGAAACATCACAGTGAATAATAAATGAAAGACATTACAAAGAAATATGCTTTCCTAAAAACAGAAACGAAATCATTTATTAAATGTGTTTCGTTATAATTTTAAATTTTTATTGTGACGCATTTGCAAAATAATGCATGAAATATGCACTTTGTGACAGCATTTTAAATTTCTCTTATTTATGTGTGTCTTACTAAATTTATAGTATTATCACAGAATAAATAATAAGCTACATAACTATATTTTATGAAAAAGAATTATTGTTCAGGGGAGAAAGTACTTCATGTAACTAAAGTAAACTTTTTTTACTTTTAAATCATAATTTTTTACCATTTCAATTTTTTGAAGATACAGATAAAACAAAAATAGTATTTATCGAATCAAAAAATTACTTAAACAAACTTTGGACATAAATAAATTAGAAACACGTTTTATTGAAAAAGAAAATTCGTAGAAAAATATTTTTGTAAACCCAAAAAATTAATGTAAAGTTAAGTGCAAAAAAAAGATTGTCGAAATATTCGGTTTTGAAACCAAAGCATAAATCTTACATCTTATGTTATAAGACAAAAACTTTCGTAAAAATCTAAACATTTTTAGGTAAAATTTAACCACTCTGATATTACACATAGTGAATCAACACCAACGAGACCGATATTTATAGCGAAACGGTAAAAGATTTTTTGAACTCACTACCTCGAAAACAACTTCTGACGCACTGTGTAGTCATCCAGGAATGCGTGTTTCCCGGTTTGTCGACCGGAAAACACACAGTGGTACCAACCCTTTCAAAGTAGAAAAGTTTCATGTTACCGCGATTATTTTATATTAAAATGTCTATAATTCATTCGTTTATTGTATTAGCTAACATAGCGTATCGTTTTAGATGTTTCTTGTTAAGTAACATCAACAACAAATTTCGTTTTATTGTGCGATCGCACAATTTTGCAACCAACTTAACGTAAATGTCAAATGTAGTATTCCCTTATTATAGTTCATCTCGTGAAAGAAAATTGGTCTGATAATTTGACGTTTGGAAATTGTTATCGGTGCACCTGTAAAGTGGTTTCGACATAATTGTGTGGATTTTGTGTAGACCATGTCCAATAGTCGCAGAGAAAATATAACCTCAATAACAAAACCAACCAAAGAAGGAGACTGTCTGTTCCGTTTCAAAACAGATTAAACATATTTTATTTGACTTTAAATAAAGTAAGTGACATTTAGAATTAAATTAATGTATACATACAGTATCTTAAACAAACAACTTAAACAGTGTTACTGTTATATATATTTATCGTACAGTTGGTGCAATTTGAAATTGTTATTCCTGGAGTTCCTGGAGGGTGAGAATCAGATAACGACTGTGCCACATTTACAGTATGAATTATATGAGATGGTTCCGGCTGGCTCCATTAAACGATCGGCAATACTAATTTTACTTTGAATGGAGTCATCAACGTAACTTTCAGCCACGCTTGAAGATTTCCATCCTCCAAAATTTTTAAGTGTTAGCAGATCTCCACCTTTATCACCCAACAGAGTTGCTGCACTTCTTCGAAAATAGTGGCCAGTATAGTCTTTTGGATTCTCTAACTGAAGCAATTCGGCTACTTGGCTAGAATTCTACCAATTGTATTAAGCCCTACTGGTGAATAAATACATTTGCCGTTTCTGTAAGTGCAAAAAAACGTTTGTTTGCCTCTGGTCTTACATTTCTATATTTTAGCAGCAAGTTTATCCATTCGGGTTTAGTTACTGCAAAACGTCGAGAAACATTTGTTTTTGTTTCTGGTACATTGACGAGAATAACTTCAGATTTGAACTGGATATCATTAATTGACGTTTTGCACAACTCTTCACGACGACATGCACCGGAAATACCCATTATTACTACTACCTATAAAATGAATTAGATACTTAGTTTATATGTATTTATAAAATATGTTGCTTATTACACACCTTCATTAATAGAAATCAATTGTCTAGGGCCTCAACAATGAACTTATCAATTCCGTTATCGTTTAAAGCTTTGGATTTTTTCGTTTTAAATTGTACGTTTCCTTCTTTAAAAGGCCACAAGTTTTGTAAATTTTGAAATGTCAAGGTTATTGTGTATTATTATCAAACAGAATAATGCGACCAAAGAGACTTTTTGACTGGAAAACGTTTGAAAATATCCCAGTAAACAATTTTCAGTGTATTTACTAATTTTATGTAATTTGCAGCAGTCCAGAAACTTTGAATACACTAATTCATACCGTTTTTTTGGCTTATCCGGCAATAAGTTTTCGATCGCCTTTTTGGCCGTTTCTCTTATTTCTGGTGGTGTAAATTCAATTTCAGAATCAGAAGAGATAATTAATATTTTTAATTGTAAAATAATTGTAACACAATAAACAACTGTCAAAAATATTGTTTTATGTTCGTTTCAAAAATATTGTACAATATTCATGCGTGAACAATTTTCTCGCGTTCACGCAGATGAAACCGCTCCCTTCGGTCGCTCGTATTTCTATCAAATGCGTTCACGCGGGAACATTGTGTTCCCCAAGTTATATCGTAAATAACTATTTTTACTCGCCGCTTGGAAATGACATTTATAAAGTGTGTAGCCAATCAGGAAGCTATTTTTCCCGCATCAGTTCGGGAAAAATTACAAAAAACAGTGGCATTCACAGACATTAAAATAATAACATCGTAATCCAAATATAATTTTTAGTTGCTAAAAATCATTTTCCCAATGATTTTAGTTAATGAAAACAAAAATTAACCTTGAAAAATCTACCCAAAGTTATTAAAAATGTATAGTGCCATCTATCCGTTATGTAAATTACTACAACTAAAAACGTCAACTCATAGCACTCTGCCAACTATATTAAAATTTGACATTAATGTAAAATAGTTGCTAATATTTATTAACGGAATATTTGCTCAATACAAAAAATATTGTATAAACCTCTCTTGCGGGAAGATTATTCTAGCATCAAAAGCTCCTCATTCTCCGAAGCTTAAAACACAAAAAAAAGTTCTTGAACTTTTAAATAACTATTCAAGTTTTGTCATTTTAGCAGCATGCACATTGATAAATATTACAATAAAAGTGGAGAAATCAATTATCACAAAGATGAAAAAGTGTCTACAAAAGAAAAGAAAATCTATACCTATGTCAGAAGAGATATCCAGATCTATTACTGTAGAAGAACTAAAACATGCATTAAAAAAGACAAAATCGAAGAAAGCTGCCAGGTTTGATGGAATACATACAGAATTTCTGAAAAATGTGGGAAATTATTTTTTGAAGTGGCTACTTATGTTTCTCAAAGATATTTATAATACATGTAAGTTACCAATACATTTAAAGAAATGTAGAGTCGTGGTAATTTAAATAAAATTAAATACCATACAGACCCCATACTTCTTATCGTCCCAAAAGTTTGTTAATTGTATGGAAAGATTGATTTTTCAAAGAATTAATTCATTAATTGAAGAGAAATTACCAATTGAACAAGCAGGATTTCGATCAGGTAGAAGTTGTTGTGATGAAGTAATGGCATTAACAAGGCATATCAAAGCTGGATTTCAGAAGAAACTTAAAACTGGAGTTGCCTTTTTGGGCTTAATTGCTGCATACGATTCCGTGTGGAAAGAAGGTTTACTTTTTAAATTGTTTAACGTCATTCCTTGTTCCAAAATTATTTCTTTTATTAAAAATATGTTATCTAATCGGAAGTTTGCAGTTTTTGTTGGAGATAAAAAAAGTAAATTTAGATTTTTAAGTAATGGTCTTCCACAGGGATCGGTTCTGGCACCTACTTTGTTTAATGTATATATTTCTGATCCTCCTTAAAATGTCGAAAATTCGTCTACACCGATCATATGAAATTTCATTTCAACATTCTGGGTTTTCGAAATTGAAAGAAAACTGTCTGATAATTATTTCAAAAAATGCCGATTATGCCCCAATCTTAAAAAGTCAGAGATTTCTAGTTTGTTTTCATTTAAGTAATAAAGAGAAAACTAGAAAACTTGATGTTATCTTTAATAATACAAAAGTTAAACCATAATTTTAACCCAGTTTGTCGGGGAGTAACTTGAGATACGTTTTTAATTTACAAAGATCATTTAGAAACAGTCAAACAAAAAAAGAAAACAACAAATAATGCAGATGCAAAGACACTTCGTACAGCTCCATTGGAATTAGTTTATTCTATATTGAATGTAATTTTTCTGTCTGGTTGAATAGTTATCAAACGAAAAAAATAGATGCCCAATTAAATTGCAGTATGCGTATAATTAGTGGAACCATTACATCTACTCCTCTCGAATGGCTTCCTGTTCTTTGTAATATTACTAAATCGAACAATAGACGAAAAGTTGCGTTAAAACGAGAATGGGTGGGGTAAATGCCAACTTAACAAAAACTTACCAATTTGGAATGATATTGAGAACCCTCCAGCTAAAAGACTTTAATCTCGAAGTCCTATATGGTTGCAAGACTAAATAACTACGGCTTTTCTGAAGTTGAAGAGTGGAAAAACATTAAATATATACCGAGTAATTGGTTTTCGCAGTCTGGGTTTTTTAAATATAAATCATATATATTTGTAAATAGCCTGTTAAACCAGCTGGGCGAACTGCATAAATCCGAATTATACAGGGTAAATCACCACCAACGGGACGGAGATTTATAGCAAAACAGTAAAAGTTTGACAAGTTTTGTCTTTTTAGTAGCTTGCAGGTTGATAAAATTTACATTTTAAAATTATTTTGAAATATATAGTATGTCCCAAAATGTTCGGCTCATCAAATTTTTTTTTCTTATGTAACATCCTGTATTTTGTTGAGTTTTTTGATTGCCCGTAAAAAATAAAGTATACTTGTATAAAGGTTCCCTATACCGAAATACAAAACGTTCTGAGTGGACCTTTCTTAGAATATGAAGTATTAAAAAATATTATCTTCTAATTTATTCTCTACGTCTACATAGTAGTTAGTATATTAGCTAATCTATGATTGAATATTAAACATCTCTTTACAGAGAATTTATAGATTAATTATGGAATCAGTTAATATGTAATATGAGCCTTACTTTAAATAGAACACCCTATATTTTATTATTTCATAATGTTAATAAAAAATCCTCTTCCGAATGGTATAAGCGTGTCCTATGCATAAGTGTTACACTTTTTGTACAATTGACCTACAGTTTTATTTAAATTAATAGCAACAAGAGATTTTAAAACAAAAAACGCATACGTAATCTGCTGACAGAGGTTTTTCTCATTTGACTGATGTCAATTGTATTAGGGTTTTCCGTGACCAGATAGCAGTTGTCGTTATTATTAGTAACTGTATTATTGTTATTTACCTTTTCACAAGCAGGGTCACCAGTAAAATGGAATCTAAGGAGGACTCTCACGTGACAAAATAGTCCACTTTCCTTAAGTAGTTACGAAAAGTAAAATTTTCCAACACTTATTAGATTGTTTTAACATTCGTTTTAAAAATAGTAATCATGGTAACGTCGGTCACACTCGATTAGAATTTCAATTCAAAATAGGGTTAATTCCTTTTTCAAACTTTTTTTATTATCTACTTAGAACGCAGCTTCGAACAAAATATGCTTTTTACCAAATAGAATGCTACCAATTAATTGACCGTTAGTAATCAGTCAATTGAATTAAGCATTTTCGAGGTAGACACGATAAGAACATAATGTGTTCACAACCCAAATAGTTTTTGTTATATTTGCGACAAATGTATTTATTTATTGGTACATTTTCATTATTGCAACCGTGTGCAATTGTCGATTGGTTCGTCTTAGCAAATCATTTGTTTCAAGGTTTAGGAAAACCACCATAATCCAAACATATCAACCCTTGCCCAAATATTCTGTACCAACTCAGAGAAAAAAAGATCAATATGTTACCAATAATTCTTGGGCAATAGAATAAAAAATAAGGTAACACATAAAATTGAGGAAAACACTTCGATACTGGCTCAAAGAAGAACGGAAGATTTGAAAGATATGATCCGGCAAAGAAAATAAACTCGGGGTGTACCCTCTTATAGAATCTACCAAAGAAACCATACCACATTGTAAAAATTTTCCGTTAACGATGTTAGAAGTTAGAAGCCGAAAATTACTGTTATGAGCTTTAAGGCGACAGTTCAATACCTCAGGGTTTTTCACAAAATGAGCTCAATGCTTTACATTATTTATCAAAAAAAAAAATGCTAAAAGCTTAAAGAAAAAAATTACCTTCAGTCTGTATTTACCGTAATATACTGAACTAGAAAGCAAAACATTCTTCCTTACTTTAGCCGATAAAATGATCTTGGGGTTTGTAGCAATGTGTCTAAACCAGTATATCGTGTCAGAGGATTGGCGATTCTTTATCGATAGTTCCAAAAAGAAGATTAAAATGTGTATTGCTGCATAATAGAAATAAATTTGCGTCTATTCCAAAATTTAAGAAAAATGCCAAAATATTAAGATTGTATTAGAAAAAATTTCATTCAGAAACCATTTATAGATAGAAAAAGAATCAATATGTCATTACAAGCCACATATCGAAAAACGGAACCTGATGCCTGTCGGTGTTTCACAATTTTTTAGGAAATCACAAAACACAAGGATATCGTAAAATTGTCAAAAATATTATGACCATTTTTGAAAAATTGGGAGCTAATATGAGCATCAAAGCATATTTCCTACATAGTCATTTAGATAAATACCTGAACAGCTTGGCGAAAGGTGAAAGATTCCATCATCACATTAAGATAATGGAAGAGTCACTGAGATTGACAAATAATAACAGTATTGTTGGAGTTTTTTGAGATACTATCCTGCAGAATCATAGGAGAAAATCATACAGCAAACAATTTTTTTTCCCTAAAGCCAAATTTACTTGGATTGGATTGAAACTTTAAAAAACCTAATTTCTTATTACCTACTTTCGTATTAAAAATCAAGAACCAAATCGCTGATCTATGTGCGCACACTTTAGTTTCTCACTTTGTATAGGAATACGGTATTTATTTGTTTCTTACTCATGATATTATCCTTTTTGAAATTAATTGTATTTGATGAAATTGTTAAAATTGGTAATTTAAATGTCGCTAATAGAAAAAATAGTGTTAATATTATTATCATTATTTATTATTATACTCTTAGAGACATACTGTAGGGCGCTGGATTGCGAGAAGTGAACTAGAAGAGTTACGTGCTGTTAGCCCTGGAAGTGCTCGTGTAACCACTGAGGCGATTTGCCAAAATGCAAATGAACTGAGATTTGTTTCGTCAGTTCAGATAAGAGAAAATGTAGGACTGGGGTGTAGTGTAAGAACTATCCGATGTGAGTGGCATTCATAATCAGCGACGGGCCAGAAAAATTCTTCTAACTGGTCAAACGTTATATTTACTGACGGAAAATCATTTTTGACAGCTCCCGAAGCTCCCCAATTATAGAGAGCAAATAGAACGCGTTATGACGTTGTAAATGTTCTTCCAACTAAAATCAGTGGACGAATTAACGCAGGGTTAGATGTGCCATTGTAACGTTCCATTAAAGCACTATGAATGATTTTTAAAGTCATTGCTAAAAATAATTTTGTTAAAATTTGAATTAATCTGCAAACTAAAATTAATTCATTGGTTCTGAAACACAATCCGATTGTCTGTATACAAAATCTTCAATTTTGTAGTAGTCTCAAACATTCAGTTCTCAAATCGTCACATAATATGAAAAAAAAGTAAAGCACCAAAAAAGTAACTCACCGCCTGCAACTGACGATCTGATTTTTATGAAAGTTTTATGTATCCGGTATTTTCAGTTCAATTCTTCGGACCGAAAAGGCCCTTAATCTACATAATTTTCCTATTCTTAGAATGAATATTTAGAAAAATAATCATTTTACCCATATTTTTTCAAATAAAAGTTGTTTGTAATTTAATTATACACAACTTTTGTTTAAACTAATTTTTAATCCGTTAAGTAATTCCTAAAGTATGACAATCACGTGGTACTAATTGTTTCAACAATATCTCCAACATATTAATTTCAAAAAAAAATTATAGAACCATCCATCTATTAGAATCAAAAAATATGATCAAGGTAAAAACTAAATCGCATCTACCATTAATTTTGAAACAAAATTGCAATTAAAAATAGATTAAAATAACGTGTAACAAATTTTCGAATTTAATGTAATGTAAACCTTGCCCAAGTAATCGGTTGATTATCGGACAAAGTTTTAAAGCGATCACCCTCTTCTCAGCTTGATCTGGGGGTAGATGGAATTCACCCTGTTGATCTACGCTATACCGAGGTAACTAACACGTCCACCGTGTCAAGTTCTACGGAAGGTAGTTAAGAATGACCAGACTTTTGAGAATGATAATTTTATTAATAAATCGCAATGTTTATATACACTGAAATTGTGACGTAAATTATGAAAAATATGCATTTCTAGTAACCTACATGCTATTATTGCGTTTTGCTGAATCCGTTTGTATATTGCTTTTAAGCTTGTTTCACAATTATTACTAAATTACACTATTTGAAATAAGTAGTATTGACAATAATTTTCGTATGTTTAAATTAACTTTAAACATTCTGCCCATTCTCTAGGTCAGAATAGGATTTGATGTTAAGGGGTTGAAGTTCGATTGCATCTGTAGTTGATGCTGCTGTCCCGTCCGATCTCGTTTGAGTTTGTCTCAGCCGTCTTTTCGACCGATACAGATGTAATCCCCGATGATTGCTGCAATTGTTAATAAAATTCCGGTAGTGATGCTACTGGTTGCTACTGAATGGTGTCGCAAAGATGCCCACGTTGACTCTTGCAAGTCGAGTTGAATTTTTTCTTCTGCTTGTTGAATATTGTTTACTTCGTCAGATAGTTTAAATACCGGCTCGTGTGAAAGTTGGGTTGGTGAATAACGCTCCAACGTGTTATTAATGGGCATATACATGGCCTTGGAGTAGCTTGCTATGACTGGAATACTGTTCTTTTGATGAGCTGCCAATATGTTTTGCTTTGTCTGTATATAGCAGTCTTGAGTTATTTTAATGATTCCTGTTTGATTTATAGGGATATCTTGTCTATCTCCATTGCAAATGAGTGCTATTTTAGTAGGGGCTGAAGTAATAAATAGCCAAGTGTTGAGCACGTATAGCTGTTTCCATACTATTCCGTCGTTTATTTTTCCCTTTTGAACACTGCACTTAACCGGATCTGATCTTTGGTAAATTTCGTCAATGATGCAATTGACTTGTTTCAAGGTTTTTATCACTGCTGGAGAACAAATAAATTTGTTTTTGATACAGTTATGCAGTTTTTGAATTCGTTGTCACTCATTGTGAAATATAATTGAGAGTTGTAGTCGATAGCAATTAGTTCCTTTGCGATGCTTAACGACCAAAAGGATCCATTTTCTATTTTTACTGGAATTGGTGTGGCTTGGATTATATCGTAATCTGAGATGTCGATTATAAGAAATAATCCATAAACATGAAAGCAGTCTTCATCTTGTTCCATAGTGGCTTGCATTATGGGAGTTGAAAATTCGTAAGTTGTGTGTTAGCTTAGAGTTGACTTGCGTTCAATGATGCTACTGATTTGAGTAGGTGATAAGATATCCATGAGCGACCCTTGCCGTGGTGGATTCTTAACAGCCTTTTTGTAATACTTGTTGACTTCAGATATAAAATTGATGCGACTTGATAAATGTTGAGCATGTGAATGCTTATTTTGTTCTCATCTACGGTCTTGAACCATTTCTTCATCTCGTTGATGGCATCAATTCCTTCATTTAATCGCTCTCTAAAACGCTCCAGTTTGTTATTGATTTTAATTTCTGTGTTGTTGAATGATGCTAATGCGGACAGCATCAATTTTGCTTGTTGGTTTGAACTCTTGATTAACTTCTGCTGATTTTGTTCTAAGGAGTTGATGTTGGCGTAGACTTCATCGTTGACTCCAAAGATTGATAATAAATCCCCTAGCAGGCCACGCTTGTGACGTTTTTGACTTACAGTTGTATATCAGTTTGTATCCATTTAAATTCATCTTCTTGTTCTTGTAAATGGTGTGCCAACGCTTTGCACTGGGTTCCGTCTGACAATGATTTTGTTTCTCACAAAAATCTTGGAACTGCTTGTTCACTGCGAATACCTTAGTTGCATCTGTATACAGCCTGCCTTTTCGAATTTTACTTGAGTTCGAAACGTTCCTCTTTCGATGTTAGCCCATCCTATGTGTTCAATATATAGCCCGGGTTGTGGATAGCGTATTTCATGCTCTGCCCGACTGTTAGGAGCATACATGTGAGGAATAGTAGAAGATAAGATTATGGTATGTCCTATACGAAGATTCTTCTTGCTTTTACTTGAATTGTCTTCATCTGCCGGAAGTAGTTGGTTGTGAAATAAGTGTGTTGTAACATTTTTTGTTGATATAAGTTTGTCGTTGTTGTGTACTGCTGTTTCCCATAGTTTTCTAGGTCCGACAAACGTTTTGAAATGTACGAAGGTGTCTTGCGTGATACGGAGTCCTTTTTATTATTTGAATGTAACCTTATAATTTCTTGTCCCAGAAGTTCTTGTTGCTTGGCTAGCGCGTTGATTTTTTCTGTTTCCATCTTGTCTTCAGTTGTGAGTTGTATGTTGGTTAAGTACGACCGCCTTGTTTATTGTACGTTTTCTTGTTATCTGGTTTCTTCGTAGTTTTCAGTTTGCCGTTGATGGGGTAGTTAGTCTTCGACTGGAT
Source organism: Abscondita cerata (assembly GCA_030710515.1). Taxonomy (NCBI): domain Eukaryota; kingdom Metazoa; phylum Arthropoda; class Insecta; order Coleoptera; family Lampyridae; genus Abscondita; species Abscondita cerata. The sequence goes on along the minus strand of JALBCR010000914.1, from coordinate 1,949 downwards.
GGCGCTTGCAGTTTGTAGTTAATTGTCGACTGGATGGTGGTTGCAGTTAATTGTCGACTGGATGGTGGTTGTAGTTTGTGGTTAGTTGCTGACTGGATCACGGTTGTAGTTTGTAGTTAGTTACCTACTGATAGCGATTGCAGTTAATTGTCGACTGGATGGTGGTTGTAATTTGTAGTTAGTTGCCGACTGGATGGTGGTTGTAGTTTGTAGTTAGTTACCTACTGGATAGCGATTGCAGTTAATTGTCGACTGGATGGTGGTTGCAGTTAATTGTCGACTGGATGGTGGTTGTAGTTTGTTGTTAGTTGCTGACTGGATGACGGTTGTAGTTTGTAGTTAGTTACCTACTGATAGCGATTGCAGTTAATTGTCGACTGGATGGTGGTTGTAGTTTGGTAGTTAGTTGCCGACTGGATGATGGACGTAGTTAATTGTCGACTGGATGGTGGTTGTAGTTAATTGTCGACTGGATGGTGGTTGTAATTTTGTATTGACCGGCGGCTAACGTCTGGTGATGTTGTCGACGGCGTTGGTTCGTTTTAACTTCTCGAAGGATAATGTAAACCTTGCCCAAGTAATCGGTTGATTATCGGACAAAGTTTTAAGGCGATCACCCTCTTCTCAGCTTGATCTGGGGGTAGATGGAATTAACCCTGTTGATCTACGCTACCGAGGTAACTAACACGTCCACCGTGTCAAGTTCTACGGAAGGTAGTTAAGAATGACCAGACTTTTTGAGAATGATAATTTTATTAATAAATCGCAATGTTTATATACACTGAAATTGTGACGTAAATTATGAAAATATGCATTTCCTAGTAACCTACATGCTATTATTGCGTTTTGCTGAATCCGTTTGTATATTGCTTTTAAGCTTGTTTCACAATTATTACTAAATTACACTATCTGAAATAAGTAGTACGACAATACTTTCGTATGTTTAAATTAACTTTTAAACAACAACCCTTTAAAATATTCAATTTAATTAAATTAAAATGGAATATTATACATCGTCTATCAGTGATTAACAGTTGTTATTATATTAAAAAGCATAATTAATAAAATATCAAAAACCTCTTTATTCATCTACTATAAACAGTTTAGATTGAAAATTACCTAAAGAACCAAAGTAGTACAAAAATAAGTAAACTACGTAAACTATTAATTTGGAAGTTAAATTGGAATAAAAAGATATTAAAGTAAGTCCTATATTAAGAGTTAACGTATGCGGTAAAACAATACTTTTTTTTTTTTCAAAAAATTTTAGCAACATACATAACGAAAACAATTACTCTCAAATCACTTTTATTCGGGGATAAAATGTAAATCAAATTGTTTTCTTTTTCTGGATAAATGAAGCTGCAATTGACTTACGAATACGAATGTAGATAGACATTTTGAAAAACCGATGACTTGTTTATGAGTTCTAGAGTGCTTAAATGTTGCAATATACACAACCAAATACGATTTACTAGCATAGTAAAAATTAAATTTGTATTTTAGCTTTATTGTAGGGTAACTATTAACGTTTGTGGTAGAAACGCACCTCTACTTTAAGGGTAACTGAATAAAGATCAGACCTATTTAAAATTTATGAGACGGTTAAAGAATGATAAACTAATTTTATTCATGTGACCATTCATTAAAAGTAATGAAAACAGTAGCAACATTAACATTGAAGCGAGTCTAGAAATCAAATAGCAAACTGTTGTGTACGAAGAAAATGGTAGAAAAAATCGCATTATGTTATGAAATAAAATCCGCGTTATTAAATTTCAATCAATCTTTATATCCTTGATAGAAATTTACATCGATAAATCGCAACATAGATCGCATTTATTATCGCGAATAAGATTACGATTCGAATGGCATTACTGCAATGATTCACGAATATTTACGCACTTGTGTGAGCGAAGAGGTAAATGATCATCGATCGTTTCAATCAC
>JALBCR010000913.1:0-199406 GCA_030710515.1 Abscondita cerata | reverse complement strand
AAACATCATCTCTCACTAACAATCACACTTTAATATAACATCAATCTTAGAACGTATATCAACAAGAAGAATAACAACACAAGAATAACACTAAACAATAACAACATAACAATCACATCAACAATCAACAAGAAGAACACGAATATCGAATATAACAATATCCTCACAATAACAACTCATTTCATCATCAATTAAGAATAAGAATCATGATATCATCACATCAACCATCTTTCATTCATCATTCTCATGAACATTAATAATAACATTGGAATATCAACATCATCATTTCATTATCATCATGGTAATGGGTGGTAAGGGAATGGGTAACATACACCCATCAACACACAATAACATATGAGAAGGAATAGAGAGGGCAGAAGAAGAGAGAAGAAGGTAAGAGAAGAGGTATGAGTATGAGAAGGAAGAGTGAATCAGACAAGAAGAAGCAAAGATACAGAGACGTAATAAGCAAGAGTTATATATATATACAGGTACATAGAAGCAGCAAGGTAAGGCAGATTACATAAGGTAAAGAGGTGGTAAGCAAAAACAACAAAAAACAAAACACAAACACAAAACAAAAAAACAACCACACACACCCCCCCAAAACAACAAACCAACCCAAAAACAAACAAAAACAACCACAAAACAAAAAAACCCAACCCAAAAAAAAAACAAACAAAACCCAAACAAAAAAAAAAAACAAAACAAAAACCCACAAAAACACAAAAACACAAAAAAAAACAAAACAAAAACAAAAAAAAACCAAACCCACCCACACCCACCCAAAAAAAACACACAAAAACAAACAAAAACACAACAAAAAAAAAACCCACACCACAAAAAAAAAAAAAAAAAATGTGACGAAATTCTGTAACAATAAGTTACGTTTACAATTAATATTACTTCTTTTATTAGGTTGTTTTTTGAGAAATGTCGTGGAAAAAATGTTGTGTCTAACACATGAGGAAAGCCTTTTCTACTCACTCTAGCTCTAGTAGAAAAAAGAATCGCTTTCTTCACTTGTTGGACAAATAAGTATTGTCATCTATCTTTTTTTTTTTATTTGACGTTCTGCATATCTTATTATTTCTTGTTCTATTTTAATAGTGGCGCATTTAATTTGTTTCCAGACTTTTTCTATATTTTTGTACTATTCGCTTGGTACGTTTCATGTGACTTAATTTTTCAAATTTCTCATTATTTTTATTTTGATTGTATTTGTATGTTCTGATCTTTAAGCTTGGTCATGTCGATATTCTTTCTGTTACTTTTACTAACCTTTTTGAATTGTACATCTAACCTACTCACTACAGGGTTATGATCTAAACGTATGTCGGTTCCTGGGTATGTTTTTACTCCTTTTATTCCATTTTTGATCCTTTAGTTGATTAGGATATAGTCGATTTGATTTCTGATAATGTTATCAGGGGTATGTTGCGAAGACTTCTACATCACAAATCCTTTCTCTTGACAGACTGTATCAACCTACCTCCTCTGTATTTTACGACCATTTTTTCTACTTCTTCTCTACTCACTTTCGAATTGAAGTCACCCATAATTGTAATTACTTCATTATTTTAGCTTCATCAGAGCGAGAAACTTAGAACAAACAAAAGGAATTTCAAGGTAGACAACTAAAACTCAGGTAATCAAATTGTGACCATGCCAAACTAGACTAAAAGAAGTTTGAGTAATTAGGGAAATACCTCCGTATATATTTGTTTCAAGATTCTCGATTTGATGAAGCCCTTTATGATAGGTGGCAAAACTTTGGCAACTGTTACTTTTTGGACACGGTTTTAAAAAAAATATATTTTTTTTAAATAATACCTAAATGAATTCTATTTAGACTCACAATTGTCTCTTTAACATCTTATTTATATTGTGTTAAATTTTTAATAGTTTTAGAAAATTTACCGCGCGGTCTTCGATTTTCAAACATCCATTATTCTCATTTTTTCAATATTTGAGGTTAGGAACGAGATTTTGAAAAATGATTTTCACTGGCCTATTTGGGTGTTATTTGGCTACTTTATCATAAAGAAAAAATCATATCAATTTATTTGATTTTTTTGATTTTTTTAATTTGGGTCATGGTGTCAAAACTAGTCCTCTGGCGGAGAAGGATTCAACTAAATTAACTATATTTTAGGTGATTCTTATTGCTTAAAGAATGCTCTTTTCAACGATATTTGTTAAAATCGGTCAAACCGTTAAGAAGTTAAAGCAAAAACAATTGAACACCCCCCGCCATCTTTGTTTTTGAAATAACTAAACTTTTGTTTATACGAAAATCATAGGTAAACTGTTTCTCTTTACAAATGTGAAAAAAATTTTTTGTTTATTATTCGAAATTTATAGAAAATGCAATTTAAAAATTTAAGATGGCAGTTACGCTCTCTGGTGGTCATTTTAAAAACTTGAAAATATTTTCCTGCAATTTTTCATGGCCGATTTACCTAATATTTTTTTGACACCAAAGTCATACGACGAACGGTTCCTAAGATATGGCCGAGGAACAGTCTTTTGGGTCACCTGATTAGAGAAACGAAATGTTCAAGAGAATACAAATGTATTCTAATTTTAAGAATCATCAAGAATTAATATGTAAATGTTTGTTATTCTGGAATCATCAATGGCCGCTGGCTATTTCTGTTGGTAAAAATTTGAGATGTTCCGTAAAAGGTGTAAACCTATACAAAAATTGATTCAAATAAATCCATTCCTCTTAAGTGGACGGTGACATCGGTTTCACATGATTTAAACGCTGATGCCTTGATACTATGTCACTGTTCCCAGTGACTTTTGTAGACCTGCGTTCGAACTATCCTACACTGATGAGCCTTGGTAAGGCGAAATACGTGCATATAGACGCTGCTTGCGATTTTGCATTTATGACTGACCGTTGGTTTTATCTACAATTTTATTATTATTTTTATTATTATTATATTATAAATGATAACAATATTAAATGTTAAAATTATATAACATACGAAATTATTTCATAACATACTACTTGTCTTTGATACTAAACGCAATTATCGTTTTATACGGCTTTGTAGGTTTCTAACTACTCTCGATTAATAAAGGGAAACCATAGAACATTTTTAACAAGTATAACATACGATAAAATAAAACGCTTTACCTTAGTCTTATCGTTAATTGCTACGCTCGTTCTTAAAACTATTATCTCGAAACTTAAACAGCATTATATCGTTAGTTATGTTATGTTATTGCGGTTTTGTAATATATTTAAAACTAAATAGTTAATTATGTTTCAATTTGGTAATCGCTTTATTTCAATTTTTAAACGAATCTGAAAGAGAACTGTATCCATATTATTTATTTTAAGAGTTTTAACAATTTTCTAGCTGACTTATGTAATTATAGAATAACCTAATCATTATTATTAATAATATCTACATATAAATTTATCAAGAATTTTATTACATCTGGAATTAAAATTTTTACAAATAATAAATCCTAAATAAACAGGCAAACCTTTTGTTGAAACGAAAACGATTTCTAAGAAAAGAATGTAACTGTTTCATTCATTATCACAAAGGAGTTCATTAACGTGGAATTAAATTATATCTTAAATCTTAATTGTTTTTTTTACTCCACATCTGAAAAATAAGATGAGGAGTTATGCGACGATTTTGAGCATTATCTATCTAGCTATAAGGGCCGTTAACTAACACAAATTTTTAATTTTTTTAAATATTTAGAAAAATAATCATTTTACATATTTTTGTTTCAAATAAACTATTTCTTTATCCAATATGTAGTTACTGAGATGTAACAATAAAAGGTTCACGTGACACTAATTGTTGTAACATTATTTCCACCAATACCAATTATACAAAAAAGTTGAGAGAAAAGTTGTTGGACATTCTATTATTTATAGCTTTTGTTTGAACCGGTTTTTTTTCTAAAACGCAATTTTATTTTTGTTTTCTGAGAGTTACAACTTTTAATTCGTCTGAAGGAACTTGGGTGCGCGATACCTCGTTTTGTCTGAGTACCGACGTAGTGTACTAGTCGTATAACGGCTTAGCAGTTACATACATTTAACTATTGTTGGCCGATACTGACATGTTTAATTCGATTTTACAAATTGTTTTGCGGTGCACATTTTTTTCCTACAACGGATCTGATTTTTATGAAACTTTGAACAGGGTTTTATATATGATAGTGCAGATCTGATTAGATTTTGGTCGTAATCTATCAAACCAGAAGGGATATTAATTTAGATATGTTTTCGAAATCTTTGAATATTGACAAAAATATTTATTTTAAATTTTTTTTACTTTTCATACGTTCTTTGACGTTTATTACTATCGGGGCGATGTGGAGTTCTGCGGTAAACGCTTGTGTTCAAATTCAAACTAAATCTTATACCAAGATGTTTATAATTTTGGTAGCAATCTGCTACATTTCTGAAAATCATAAACAAATGCTTTTATTTAAAACAGGACACATGGAAGATAAGACGATATCAAAATTGTCTCGACGACATTTTTATAATTGCGTGAAGCAGTTGATGTGGATACTACCATTTACAATGACAATTGTGAACTGATGGTCTTGTTTACTCACCTGTCAGAATAAATTTTATTATTCCTAAATAATAAAATGCGGGTTTTGTTAAACATAAAGTGCCAACATATGTGATCGCCTCATTTTAAACTTTTTATATAAATTTGAAAATTATTATTAAATGAACTATTAAGGATCTATATAGAATTTTGTTATTCGATGTTTTTAATGCGAATATGAACCTGATTTGCACCTGAGAATAGAATATTTTACTATCACTCTAATACATAAGATTGCTTTAATTACATTAAAGTTAAAGGCTTACAAAAAGTAACAACAATATCCTACTTGTAGGGTTAGCCGAGAAGAGATGGCACCTTTTTACATAACTTGAACTATTTTCTACATTAAAAAGTACAAAAATTTAAAATTACAAAAAATATAAACTAAAAGTAATAATCAGTCCACCTATCATACTTAGGGTAGGATTAAATATAGGAGAGATGGATCTAAAACTAAGACCACTGTTTATTTATTGCACGGACTCCACATCTTTAGCTAATCTTGTTATAGGACGTGTACTAGTAGTCTTCATGCAACCATCTTAAACGTAAACGTATTAAATCCAATCTTCCTTTTTTGTTGTTTGCCGATAATCTTTTTTGCAGAAAGGCATTCATTTTTTTCATTCATTTAGTGCTCTTCTTCAGTAGATGAATCGTATAAATCTATGTTACCAGATTCTTCAAAAGATGAGTTCTTTTCAAATTTTTGTCTGATTTTCTTCACATTCCTTACATTATCTATTTACTTTCTTTTTTCTGAGTTTATGAAACCACTTAATCTTCTTTTTTTGCTTTGATTTGTTTCTTCTTATCTATGTACCCTGGCGTAGATAAAATTCCTCCAAACCAACTGTGTGTTGGCAAAAAAAACAATCTAGAATCGTCTGATGTAAATTTGCAAGATGTTGTATAATAGAAAACAAACAATAAGAATCACTCGACAGCTGTTTCGTTCTTTTAGGACTCGTCAGGAGTAAGAAAACTCAAGTAAAAGTTTACTATTGAACAAATGCAAATTGCATTTTCGTACGTATTACGTTACACGAGTTGACACTTAGTCGCAACGCTTATTGTAATCCGTACAGTTCGATGGTAAACAAAATATAATGTCATTTTTCTCCGCAAATTCCAAAACGTTGATATTTGTAGTGTGGAAAGTGTGTCCATCTAACAGCAGTAAGGTTCTGCCTGAAGGTTTTAGTAAAAAAAATATTTTCAAAAAATATTTTAGAGTTGACATAAGCGGACTTCTCGGAAATCCATTTTAGAGATCCTGCCGAAATCCTTTCTACCCATTCAGTTTTTTTGATCTTTTGCTTAAAAATGCATACAGGAGGCAAAAAAAAAGTATTCTGAATATATTATGCTATAACACTGACTGTTTCACCTTTTTCACCAGGGCTTATTGCTGGTACACTTTTGGAACACATTTCGGTAAGTACATGTTCGGCTGTAGTGGTTAGTTGAACTTCAATTTTATTGGTGTTAAAATTTTGACGGCGATTTATTAAATAAATTGCTTTCAGCAAGAACAGTTACTCTTGACAATCCTCTGGCCCTGGCTGCAGTATTTTCTGCTTAACGGATGCTGTTGGTTGGATTTCTTCGAAAAAACAATTGTAACCATACTTTACCAGCTTTGCCTGCAAATTGATTCTATTTATAGTGTCTTTATTTAAAGATTTTTAGTAAATTTGATAAAGTTTTTGCCATCCTTAAATTTATGCTTACTTAAGCGTAATTCGGGGCCAAACCGATCTATTTTCTCTAAATTATTCGTATCTATTCTTCTTTTTAAAGTAGTTTTTGGTATAAAATAAGACCTACCAGTTTCATTTAAACTGATATCACTGCAGTAACTGCCAGATTTAAGTCATTCGCTAACCAATTTGTCTTTACAGCTACGTTTCTCTTTTGCACGTACTTATTAAGCATTTTCTTAAAAAGAGAAAACGTATTACAACATTGCTTTGAGGTCAAGTGTATATTAGAAGATGCGATTGAAACTACACCTAAAAAAAATTAAGAAAAGTTACATTAATAGTTATTTAACAAACGAGTGTATTAATAAGAGCGACTAACAATCGAGATATTTTAACGCGTGAGCGAAGCGAGCACGTTAATGTTTGAGATTCTTAATCGCCGTTTAATTCAAGAGTTAGTTACACAACTTTTCCTCGACCGTACTTTGTAATTTTAATAAAATTATGATTTATTAATTTTAGAAAAGATATGCTATTGTAAACGCACCTTTAGAAAGTACCGTTTTGTGAACTAACCACAACTTTTTAATTGTATAACATAACTTAACTTCATTGTTTCTACTTTCTCGTGAGCTTTGTATTTGATCATTCTTTGCCTTTTCGTCTTTTGTAGGGCTATTTGACAACAGTATTTAAATTAAGGTCACTAAGTTGATGGAGAATTAAGATACTAAATTCCAATTGTTGCGTCAAAATACAATAGTTTTCATCACAGCGAAACAAAGTGTATAAATCTTTCTTGTGAGAACGGATTGGTGCTTATTCAAAACAGTGATGCACCTACAAAGACCGAACCAGAAATGGTTGACAAGGTTTGATAAATGAGAAAGAAGCCCAAGTACATCTGTACGTTGCCTGTAAACAAGTTGAACTTTTGATAATGACTTGTCACATCATACAAAACAAAGATATTCATTTATATCGCTATTGTGTACAAGTGGTCCACCAACTTATTGAGACAGGATTGATTATCCTGCATGTGTTTCAGCTTAAGATTCTGTAACGATGAAGCTTGATTTTACGTTAATATTAATTCACACTACATGCTCATGTAGAGTTTATAAAAAACATTTTCTTAAAGTGGTTCCACTACACCTCCAAAAGATATTGTTAGGAGTCGGAATGTTTATCGGGCCATTCCTTTTTTATAGTTTTTATTTTCTCTTACAAGAGGAAGTGCGTGAGACAATAGTTTGTAAAATAGATGAACTAAACATCGTTAAACGTTATTAAGTGTTATCATCGGATTGTTGCATACAGTACAAAAATGGCTCAAAGTTTGTGGGAACGAATTGAAGATTTATTACAACTGTAAATTAATGTTGATTCGTTTTTATTAAAATTTGCTTTGCTACAAATTATGACAGACTTTTTATTTACATTTTCATATTGCAATTGATTAACAGATAAAATGGCAACTTTAGGTACTCACCTGTATGCTTAGTTGCCTATACTCAAATCGTTCATTAATAGAAAATTACGTAACGTTAATGTAACTCATAAATGCACGGTCGACGGAAAAATCCTTTAATCGTCGAGCAAGGTAATCTTTGCAAAAATTTTCTCGTACTTTAAAACTGTTAACACAGAGTAAAAAATTCTTTCAGGGAAACAACTTAACGTCCGCGCCTGCAAGACAACGGCAGTGATGTTTAAAAGGTAGAAACTCAGGATCGTATTTCGAAGTTTTAATTATAACAATATAAAATTATTATCCGGCAGCCATAGTCAAATTACAGAATACATTCAAGAATTTTGTATCATACGCTTTTAAATGAAAAAATATAGCACTATCGTCTAAAGTTTCCATAGTTACAGATGAATGTGTATTTCAAAATCGAATATATCTAATCTACTCTTTGAACATGGCGTCTACCAATATGCGAGAAGGAATGCGCGTACCGTCCCCTTCCACGAGAGTTGTTCTTCTGAATAATATCAATACTCCGTTCTGTTGATATCAACGATAGATAACGACACACGTGGTTTTAGCGAATACAGACTACTGACTGGCTTTACATGCATGTAACCGATTCGAGTATTGTTGCCACGTTAAAAAAATATTGCAAATGATCTAGCTCTCCTCCCTTTACCCTATTATTTCACCACTGCTTCAAATTACTAATTGACACTTTCATCAAGCGCATTTTTTTTTATCTCTTGTTTCATATATTATAACAGTTCAACAAATGAGAAAATGGGTACAATTGTAGTTTAAAAATTTCATTATGTTAAATTCCATAGAAGTTTTAATTTACACGTTTAGAGTTTACTTAACACTGAATGGGAGGCAGATATACCGAGTGAATATACTGCAACGTAAATATTAGTTCGCTTTAGTTAAGTTTTTATCAAAGCAAGTAACAACTTTCTTAAAATATGTTAACTGCAAGTATTACCGAAACTTTAGATTTTGTAAAAAGTATTCATTTATAGGCAAAGAAAGGCAAAGCGTATAATATCCAGTAAAGTATAATATATGTTAGTTTCCTAGAAAACTATCGTTTATTTGCAAGGTAGTTTTAAGTTAAATAATTAAAACTTACGTTCTAACAACAAAGATAACGGTTACACTTTATACCTAAAGTAAAAATGATGACTACACTTTACATTTTCTTTTGTTCGTTTCACAAAAGTTTTTCTATAAGGGGCATTGCTATTTTCTGAAAAATAACAAACGCGAATTGCATGCAGTTTAAAGATTACACCACTCAAGATAAAATGTTGAATTCTTGTGAAAACAATCAAAATAAAACGTAGCACATAATTTTCTTGGCGTCTCTCTGCTGAAAGTTTTTAAGAAAATAAATGCATGTAAAGCAATAGTTTATTATTATATTGATCCGTTTGCTTGTGACTTGTCTTTTAATTATCGCCACATGTATTATATATAGAATGGAATGCAAAATCTAAATCAACACCAATTTCACTTTGCTTTCAATGATGTTCATTTGGATAATTTATTATTTGAAAACGTATCTAATTTTAATTGTACCATTTGTACTGCAAATTTATTCGTGAATAAGAGCGGAAAACAAAATGTAACGTATATCTTTGTGAGCAGATGCTTGTAAAAGCAGTTAACGTGTAATTAGTTTAAATGTTTAGCTTTTATTACTTTATTTATTTTAAAATCTAATACAATTAGAAATAATTTTGGTCAATATGTTACAATAATTTGTTTTATTTAATATGTGATATTACTTTTATTTCTAATTATATTGCAGAATGAATTAGATCTTTAAAAAAAATCAGATGTAAAAAATAAAGAAATAAAGAGTATCTCGAGAGATACTCATAAGATTGAGAAACAAAAAAATTCGTTTAATATTTTTAGAAAGCTATTTGATGATGCCGAATACATTTTGTACCTTTAGGCAGGATATACAATAATTTAGAAATTTTTAATATAGGTTTCTATTTTGATTGGCAGATGATTGTCTTTTCATAATATTTTTATTTCTAAGTGGTTGCCTTTTATAGCAATTCTTAATAAGCCAATTAGAAATTAATTTTTTTGAAAATATTGTTGAATTATAATATTATAAGTGATTTTTGTAAATTTGCATTGAGCTACCTTACACTGATGAGCCTCAATAAGGCGAAATACGTCAATGTAATAGCCGTTTGCTATTCTACGATTAACACTGGATAAAGGTATATTTAAATAGGAGGAATTCGATAACTTGCGTTAAAAATACGCATAGCTTTTTCCGCAATGTTGATAAATTCTAGCTGGCATCATATTAACTTCAGATTTCTACAAATTATTTTCAATTAGGTATTTATAATCGTAATAATCTTAAATGGTTTACCGATTAACTTTTGGCAGCTTACTTATAGCAACACCAATAGTAAAAAACTTCACCACAAATCTCAAAAGAAATAAAAAAAACGTAAAAGGAAAATCATACAAAAAGTTAACAAAAGAAGCAAAATGTGTGTCTGACGACATCTCGTGTAAAAGCATTGACACGTATGATTAGTATAAACTGTTGGCATTTTCTTAGTTAACAAAAGAACTTAAGACCATATAAATTATTTTTGGCTTTCTATAAAAAATTTGAATTTTCTATATGTTTTAGAACTTCATGAGAGTAGAAAAAGTCTTCTTAACGCGACCCTCTAGGGGCAGTAGTTTAGGAAATATTTAAGATCAAAGGTCAAACACGGTTCCATTATTATTTTAAAAAATAATTAAGCTATCACGTCGAGTGGCATATCATTCGAAAGCGCTTTAAAAGCTTATTTAAAACGAATTCAAAAACTGCCTCCAAAAATGCTGAACAATATTGGGTTAAAAAGTTATAGCACTTAATGTTTTTGAAGTTTTGACTTTTTTGTTTATGATTTTAAAAAATTCTATAATACAGCATTTAAAAACTTGTTAAAAACTAATTCGAAAATGTTTCCAAAAATGCTTGTACTACATTGGGTTCAAAAGTTATAGCACTTTAAAATATTTTTGAAGATTTTGATTTTTTGTTTATTATTTTAAAAAATCCTGAAATACAGCATTCAAAAGCTAATGGAAAACTAGTTCAAAAACTTTTTTCAAAAATTGTGTACTACATTGGGTTCAAAAGTTATAGCACTTGAAAATATTTTTGGAGATTTCGTGGTTGACCAGAAAAAGAAAAATATTAGAGTTGACTAGAAAAAGTAAAGACTAGACTTAACTGGAAAACTAAAAGACTAGATTTGACTAAAAAACGAAAGACTAGGTTTGACTAGAAAGGAAAACAACTAGAGGTGACTAGAAAAGAAAAAGACTAAAGTGAACCTGAAAAGTGAAAAAGGTAAAGACTAGAAATGACAACCAAAAGGAAAGACTATAGTTGTCAACATTCAAAACAGACAAATAATATATTATAGCAGGTTCTAGATTGATAAAAAAAAGTCAAAGTCTTACTTAACTATTGCTATAACTTTGAACCCAATGTAGTCCAACATTTTTGAAAACAGTTTTTGAATTAGTTTTTTACAAGCTTTTGAATGCTGTATTTTAGCATTATTTAAAATCATAAACAAAAAATTCAAAATCTCTAAAAATATTTTAAAGTGCTATAACTTTTGAACCCAGTGTAGTACAAGATTTTAGAAAGCAGTTATTGAATTAGTTTCAACAAGCTTTTGAAGGCTGTATTTTCGCATCTTTTAAAATCATAAACAAAAAAGTCAAAATCTCCAAAAATATTTTAAAGTGCTATAATTTTTCAAATACTGCATAGAAAAAAGTTTTTAAAATCGTGTTTGAATAAGCTTTTAAAGCGCTTTCAAATGATATGCCACTCGACGTGATAGCTTAATTACTTTTTAAAATAATAATGCAACCGTGTTTGACCTTTGACCTTAAATATTTCCTAAACTACTTTTCCTAGGGGGTCGCGTCAAGAGAATTTTATCTACTCTCATAAAGTTCTAAAACATATAGAAAGTTCAAATTTTTTTATAAAAAGCCAAAAATAATTTATGTGATCCTAAGTTCTTAAAACGGAGACGAACCCAAGAAATACACGGCCAACTTTGCTTCGGTAAATTCGTTATAAGGTAGTAGAAAATGAAAAATGATAAAATAAGTATTATTAAAATACATTTAGAGCAAGTACCTAAGGGAGAAGGGATATGTATTAGAGGAACATAGAAAATAAAAGAAAATGTAAGTGTATATTGGAACCAAGTTAAACGTTTAAAAAGAAATAGAACATCAAAAATGAAAGACAATAATTTTAACCAACGACACAAGAAAAAACAAGCGTTTATCGCAGAACTCTACATCACCCTGATAAGTAAAAAATAAAATTGCGTTTTAGAAAAAATGGTTTAAGCAAAAGCTATAAACAATAGAATTTCCAACAACTTTTTTTTCTTAACCTTTTTTGTAAAATTGTTATTGGTGGAGATATTGTTACAACAATTAATGTCACGTGATTGTTATATCTCAGTAATTACTTATCGGATCAAAAAATAGTTTAAACAAAAATTGTGGATAATTAATTTATAAACAACTTTTATTGTAAACAAAAATGTGTGAAATGAATATTTTTTAAATATTATAAAAATTTGAAAATCAGTGTAGGTTAACGGCTCTTTTGGCTACATAGAATATGCCTAATTTCTAATGTGATTTCACAAGATGTGGAGTAAAAATCTAAATAAAAAAGACAGTTTAAACTATCGTATACCCCCAATTTACTTGTCACAATACTAAACGTAATCAAGGAAGTACAACAAACGTAAAAAAAATTAAAAACGACACTGACAGCAGCCATGACATCCACAAAATATATTATACTTTCACTTCATTATACTATTGTGAGTTTTATTTTTCCACTGACCTGAAACAAATCGAGTGTATTGTCTTTTTCGTTCTTCTTAGTAAAAATTAAGTATTTATAGATTTGTGTGTTATAATTTATTTCAAATTGCAACGAACGTAGGTAAACTTTATTGAAATTAAAATTTATATTCTCTAAAGTTTGTTTAGGAATTTTGTTTTATTAATTTTCAGTGATTACTAATTTAGGAGCGGGAAACATGAGACATTTTCTTGATGTAATTTTATCCAAACTATTTAAGGCAGTTTGTGAAGACTTATTTTATGAAACTTAATTATGTTTGAAATTTACTTTACATAAACTGATTATTATTAAGCTGAAAAGGTGAAAAGAGGAAATTAACATTATATCTATATTGTGATTATATTACTTGAAAACAAAAAGGAAAATAATGCTGTTCTAATCATATTTTTACCAGATTTTTTTTTACTTTAATGTGTGTTTTTTATTTGAGTTATTTACTTAATTTTATCTTTGGGTTTAGCATTCATTTACATGCAATTTTTCCTTAAAGGAAATGTTTCTTCAATTTTTCAAATACTTTTATTAGTATTACTTAATTTTAGGTTGTAGTATCTTAATTTGTCAATCTAGTTAAGTTTTGGCTAAAATTTTAAATGCACTCATAATGGTAAAATATCTTCAATTTAATTAAGTATTACCCAGACTAAGAAATGTGGAGTAATATGCCTTTTATAAAAACAAAAGTAAAAGTAAAAACAATTTTTTAAATACACCAGAAACAAACATTGAGAAAAGTGCAATGGCTGCTTACTTGATTATTTTTGAAGGTATTGTTCATGACCTACACTAAATTAAAAATATATTTAGAACTCTATAATGATAATACCTATTTATGTAATAAATCTATAATCTACGTTTTATGGACGATCCACAGAATTATGGACGAGTGACGAAGGAATGTAAATGCACAAAAATGCAGGACTGCATTTTAAACACAAAAGAAAATATTCAATTCTTTTTTTGTTGACAGAATTAAAAACAATTGCAAAACATTATTCGACAACTATTTTTTTTTTAAATAAACTAAAACGTAGTAAACTGTTAACAGTAGCGTTATACCACAGAACAAATTGAAACATACGCCCCCTTCTTGTCCAACACAAGAGGACAATAACAAACAATAAATGCACATAACAAAACAGCAAATACAAGTTAATAAGCAATATTATAATTTAAAAATTTTAAGATTATAACTACATAACAAAACACTAAATGCACTAGCTTTACTAGACAAGTGCTTTACTTAATAGTAATAATAATAATAATAATTTTATTTCTCCTCGTAGATCATAGCTGATATAGGATATGTCTTAATAATACATATCGAAAAATTAACTGTTGAACAAAAATGTTGTAATGCAGATATGTTAAATTAAAACAAGAAAATATTAAACGTCACTGTTTAAATATTCCCCTACACTAGAAAAAGTGTTACATAACAGTATCTTTTTTGCATAAGTAACTTACGCACCGAGTAATATGGGGCAAGTTTATTGTAGACTGTTACTCCGATGTAATATGGATTTGACTCATAAGCCACAAGACAATGCCTTTTAAACTGTAAGTCTAAACCATATCTGGTATAAAACGTGTGAGTGTCATTTAGTGGAGAGAAATCCTTAAGATTATTTTTGACAAATTTTAACAATTTAAAAATAAATAAACAAGGTAGAGTTAAAATGTTTTCCTTTTTAATAGTATATTTGCATGATTCTCTACACTTCAAGCCGAGCATACACTTAACAGCCCTTTTCTGAACTAAAAACAGTCGTTGTGCAGCAGAAGAGTTACCCCATAAGATTATACCATATCTCAGTGCAGCTATAATAGTGCAAAACATTGAGTTTACATGTTTGTCCCAAGAAAGAGATAAATCTATATATAGACCAAGTATTTTGTGAGTGGAAACTTGGTGAACACATTTATTTGTAAATCTGATTAAAGAACTGCATCTATAATTATTTTTCTGTAGATGATATTGAAGTGAATATGTTTTATTGCAATTTAGTGTTAATTTACGATAGTTAAAGTGATACAGTGACTGTTAAAGGTTATTGGATAATTTGTTTGACATTTCTTCTACATTTTTATTTGAAGCTATTAAGGTAATATCATCAACGAAGGTACAGTAATAGGTATTTAAACAATCCCCAACATTAATGATGTACAGTAAAAACAATAATAGGCCCAAAACGCTGCCTTGAGGAACGCCGTTCTTACCAATACTTTGGAGGAATTGGTAATACAGTAACTGACATATTGGTTTCTACCAGTTAAGTAGCTTTGCAATATTTTATTACATTTACCCCGTAAACCATATAAATTTAGCTTTTGAATAAGTATGTTAATGTTTACACAATCAAAAGTCTTGGAAAGGTCAATAAAAACAGACATAACTTTATCTCCATTATCTAGGTGCTTATAAACCCTGTTTAGCGTACTAACTAAAGCTGTGATTGTTGATCGTTATTTTCTATAACCATGTTGACTACTAGATAGTAGGTTGTTAAGTTTAAAAAAATTGAATATACGCTTATGCAGAAGCTTTTCCAAAATTTTTGAAAAATAAGGCAATTTTCGAGTATCTGCGGGTCATTCCTTTTATACAAACAAACAACCTTTTAGTATACTCTATTAAACCTTTACTAATTGTATGTGTACTATTGATTATAATTGGGAACTCTTGGTATTTTTATCACCTTCATCCAACGACAATAGACATTATATATTATTAAACGAACAAATAATTTTACCCATTGCAGTCTGTTTTGATAACACATGACTTATTCCGCCCTTACCAGAGAAAGTACAAATGATGAGACTCAAGTGCCAAACTTGAGGCGAAAGATTATCGCTTTTTATTAAATTTGACCATTTGACCTTGACGCAATTGCGATGTGGATGCAATCTATTTAATTCATCTCTGCAACTCGCTGATGTATTCTACCCTCCATCTTTTCCAGAATTGAAAACGCTGTATTTCTATACGTTTAAAGGCTTAACGTCAATCTGATAAACCATGGTAAAACATCTCAAGAGAAAGCCGTGACAGCTAATGATAGCCTAATGAGAAAATGAGCGGGAGTTATGGGTGTCAGGTCGTTAAAATTGTCCTATAACGGAGAGAGAGAATTTGAGTTTAAAATACCTTCTATCTTACAAAGTAAATTGCTCATCAGTAAACAGTAAACACATTTAATGTTAGATTCCCACAAACTGTCTACTTGTGGCGATCGTGGTTGAATGAATTTCTAGCAAATATTTCCACAAGCAAGGTTTATAATAATTTTATTTTTATTTTTTGCTAAAAACAAGTAAATTTCTTCGAGTTTAGCTTTAGCACCTACAAAATTTCTACCTAAATCATAGTAGATGGTCTTTGATTTTGATCGTCTGAGACAAAACCTATAAAAGGCCCCCAGAAAGTTATTAGTTGTGAGTTCCGTGACCAACTCCAAATGTACAGCTATGGTGCAAAAGCACGCAAACAAATAAATACAAGATTTGATGAACTTATTAAATTAAATCAACCAATGTAAAATAACTGAAAAGTCGGTCCAACAAAAGACATTATCGAAAGAGATCCTCGTGCCGTACGTTACAGAGTTCAGTTGGTAGGTTTGTAATGGGTCCCTCCAATTGGATCGTCAAAAAATTTTTTTTACTTGACTTTACCACAATGAGCAAACCGATGAGTTATAAATCTGAGCAATACGTAAAAAAGTTCCTGCTGTATAACGGACGTATCATTTGCAATAAATTTAATAAAATTCTATTAGATGATGGTTGTGAAGCATTGATTACTACACGCAGGTATGTAGTATTTGAGTTCTCCTTCTAGAAAGGATGATGCAACATATAATACAAAATTTCACCAGTAGGTAACTGTTTTAACAGCGGTAATATGACCAAGTTGAGTATATTCATTAATAAATTTGATACAAAGTTGCCGAAGCTTAGGTTCAATTAGTAACCGCTTTTCTAAAGATAATAATTTACATTTAGAGATTTCAAAGGTGTCTCCGAAAATAACTACAATCAATGATTATTAGTATCTAGAATCGTATAAATAACAAAGTGAATTTTACATGGATGTGAATCAAGGTTTTTAGAAGAATCGTTACTACCTTCCTCTATTCTCCAGAAACATTCAAGTTGATCTCGAACTGCTGACCTTAAGGAGTCTAAGACTAAATGGCAATGAGGATAACTACAAGCGAATGATAATGAACCAGCTAGGGAAGTGTTATGCAATTGTAGCAAATATCTAAGTACCCAAGAGCAAATCTACAGCCGAAACAGTTATAAAATCATGATATACAAGCTGTAGGTTTGAAGGTAATTTTATACAACTGCTATAGATTTCACTAGATGGTAGTGAGGAGATGATTTAAGATATTACTAAACAAGTGATTTTTGCTTTAAAAGCATTTAAACGGTGAGAAGGTACATAGAATTGTGCCCGCTTCAGTCAGAAAGAGGGGTGGGTTAAGACTAATAATAAACTGGCTATGAGATATTTAATAGTAAGGGCGCCAAGTTCTGATAGTCTAAGAGGAAAGAAACTAACAATGAACTACTAACTAGTAGCAATTCTACACCGTACAAAAAAAATAGATAGAAGTAGTTAAGATGAATCAGGTTTATAAGACAAAAAAGCTTACCAATAATAGGTTATATTCAATCACACGTAAAAAAATGTAGGATAAAAGACAATTCAATATCACAGTAATAATTCACACAAAGTTTCAAGTAATCTGACAAATTACATGCAGCATGTCAATGTTTAATTCGCGTAGTTCATTTGTACATAGAAGGTACGCTCATGAATTTACTGTAACCTATAAATGGTCAACAATTGTTCATATGCAATATACAGAAATTATGTGCCAGTGAATTATGTAAGCAGTTAGCTTTGTAGTACAAGATCGTAGCTTTTAATTTGTTTGTAATAGTCAGTAGCCGCGTTGGATCCAACGCAAACCGTGTACCGAAATAATAAAAACCTTACAAACGGTGAGCTAAAGATATGTTTCCGAATAATATACTCTTACACGACTTGTACAGAAAATTAGCTAAAGGCATACGACACACAAGACTGATAAAGCGTACGGCGCAAGGTTCATGATAGCGAGTTAAAAAGTCTAAGACGCGAAATCGCCATGTGCTGACGGCACATTTGTATTGACAATGCGCGGGTGCTACCGTTTAAAGTCTAATTTTTCAGAAATGCGACACTCCCGGAATAATAACATAAAAGATCAGACCATTGTTGTTTACATATCGGTGACGACCCCCAGAGTATTCCAGTTGTTTAAATATTGGTGACAACCCCCATCGTGGTTGAATTTCGATCGTTCCTCCAATGAGTATCCACCGATAACAGTCTAGGTGGTATGCAAGACTCGGCCGGGCCGTTTGTCAAATAACAATTGTCACTACGTTGTTCATGACATCGCAGCAACCGCACAAAAATGAAGATTTCGAGTAACTGGAGAGAACAGCGACTACGTCGAAGTAAGACAATAAGAAAAGCCAACAAGAAAGAAAAAAAAACCTTGCATAGGTTTCGCCAAAAAGTTCACAAATTTCCCTTGTATCAGAGTGCTTGAGAATCGTGTTATGTCGTTCCTCATTGGATGTTGTTCATTTTAGGAAACCGACCCCAAAAATTCTCGACGGCACTGGAATAAACGGCAAAACTCAGCGACGCTTTTCGTGAAGCAAAAATGGCGTCACCCATAAGAAGAATGATTAACGGAAATCGATTATTAATTAGGAAATAAAACTTTTAAATCGATTACCAATCAAAATCAAAATGGCGCGAGAAGTTAAAACTGCAAACATATTTGCACCTTAGAATGGAAGTTGCTTATTTGAGTGGATTACTATTTAATATCCTTTTGTTTTTCAGCCAAAATTGCATGTTTAACGTTACAAACAAACAACAATATTTGTTTGAGGATTTATTGTTATCTACACCAGTTAAGGAAGATTGACTGGGTGCTTAATGAGGTGTAATCTTTCAGAAAGCGATTTAGTGACATGATTGTAGGATGAATCACTGTCTACCAGTGCTCGAACGACCATTCTATGTTTGGGTGAGCCAGACACTTCCCCACGAAGTGTTAGCATAAGACAAATTAAATTTGATGAATTCCGATTTAAACTAACTAAATTGCAAGGACAAGAAGAGTTGGAAAAAGGTAGTCTTTATTGTTGACCACAGGCTCAGCGGTGGTAACTTTAGAAATTTGTGTCGGCGAACCAAAGTGTAGCGATGAATGATGCTTACCAGAGCAAGAGTTACAAACCGAAGAAAATATTCACTTCATTAACAAATGATCCAACATTTAAGTTCACTACTTTGACTAGTACTATCGGCCGGCAATGCAATGAGTTTTTTTGACAGTATCTACCAGCAATAGCGGAATTTTCCTTTTGTACAAATTCCAACAAAAATAAGGATTTAACCAGATTATAAATTAGAACTTTCTTATTATCATCATTATCATAATAACAAAGGTAAGTTTTCTATAACCTCCGCTGCTTTTCCAACCAATGACGTTTTCAAATATTGAAATTTTTATATGCTAGGTATGTTATTGTTTTTGTGTATTTGAAATTTATCCAATTATCTAAGTCTCCTGAGGAGGTTTGTATTTTGACAATGGGTATTTTAAACTATTCACAATTAACATTAGATGTTGAGTTTGGAGGCATCAATTAATATGTGAGCTTTTGTCATTGCAGTAAAATATTCTGATTCAAACAAGTTCCTTTGATTTTGTCAAGATTTTTTTCACAATACAAATCAACTACTTCTTTTAACAAAGGTGTCATTTTTGATACAAGAATACTTAATTGTTCTATGTCTAAAATTTTGCTTTAAACTTTGGGCACATCCGGCTCGAATGGTCCAAATAAAAAAAAGTTTAATTGGTTTTTTTTGTTGGCGGAACTAAAAACAATGACTAAACATTTTTCGACAACAGTTTTTTTAATAAATAAAGTAGTGGACTGTAAACAGTAGCGTGTATACGACAGAACAAATTTAACCAGATGGTATGTCAAAAACAATTTTGAATCTCAGAATAAGCAAACCTACTAATTTCTTAAAAGCCATTTTAGTATATTGCTGAAAGATTTTGCTTACTCTTGAAAATAAATATTTATAGTTTTAAAATCTTTAACTTAGGATCGCGGGTTCAAACCTAATTTATAAACACATTATAGATTACTAACGATGGTATAAAAAACTGAATCATTTCACGTAGAACCAAAGGTGCAATCAAAATAGATTTTTAAATAAATAAATTTTTACACAATGTTTCATTTAAAAATTTTAAATAATAATTGAGTTTTGAGTAAAATTGAATGGTTTTGAACATATAATAAAAAATTATAAAATAAAGTTAATAGAATGTTTTTATTCTTTCAAAGTTTTTACATTTTAAAGACAACATTAAAAATAAATTAAAACAAGCAAAGTAAAAACAAATCCAACAAAAATTTCATTCTCCGCCATTCGGAAAAGTTTTTAACACAACCGAAATAATTATATTTTATGTAACTGCATTAGAAAATTATTTAATACATAACTCGATTTTAAAACACTTTCGAAACTTTTTGGTCGTACCGAGTATTAAATTTTTGGTTAGTATTTTAATGGAAAAGTTAGAGCTTACTGTAGTTACAAATCCATTATTGTCGAATGAGATGAAAACATTGTAAAGGGAACTCTTCCGGGAGACCCCGCAAATTTCAATTATAAATACAGCAACTAACAATGCGTATGCTACAAAATTAACCAAATTCAGAGAAATAACACATAGTGTGCTCACAATAACTATAAATTAATGCTTGTATCCACGAAATGAGTGTCGGTTGTCAGTGAACGTAGTGACAAACGCATTCTAACCGGAAGTGTTTGGAGGTTTGGGCGGTTGCTCGCATCCGGAACTAACGTCAACCATCTAATGATGCATGCTAACTTTATACGATTGGTAAAATTAACCTTAAACAAGAAATTATTATGTATAAAAGCCATGCACGACAGTAAAGTTAACGAGATGATTCTAGAAGACGCTGAATCGCCACCATTAGATAAACAAGTATTTTAATTTAAATAATTTGTCGGAATTAACGCTATATATGAAGATGCTCTTGAATCTAAGTAGAACGTTGAGCAGCTGGTTTCCCTGGAGATACAACATTAAAAGGTCTTGATTAAATTATGTTTAGCCTCTTGCTGTACGCCAGGATCATGTTCAGCTCTTCTTACCATATTGCTTTGTGAAAAAGAAATACTTCACTACATATAAACTTATTAATAATATACCTATAAGTACAAAAAGAAGTTACGATGATTGGAAAAATTGGTTTGTAATTATCTTTTTTTCTATTTTACTATAATAACAAAGAATATTTTAGACGACTCGAATAGAAGCAGTAACTTTGCTGATAACTTTTTCACTCCGAAATTTAATATATCGTTGTAGTTTTGTAGCTAAGTTTAATATTTTCTATTACAATCTGCAGTTGAATTTATTTAAAACAAATAGTATGTGGTTTGAAGTGTAATTAAAGTTATTGCAGTGTTATTAATTTTTTTTATTATCTAGCAACAGAGTAATTGAAGTTTAAAATTTTTGTAGTGCTTAAAATGAATGAGATTTATATTTTCTCAAAGAAATTTCGAAGAACATTTTGCCAATAATTTTGCTGGTAAGATGTACCTATTATAATTATCAATAATAATTTAAATTGTGTGGAGCTAGAGAATAAAATTAATACGAAAATCGCATTTTACGTAATGCGACCTAAAGAGATTGTAATATTTTTTGCCTTATGTAATAATAGAGCAGGAGAATGATTTTCAAAAATCACCACTATAATGATTTCTGCAAATTATCCTCCTGCCATTTTTGATCGGACAATAAAATAAAAAATCTCAAAATAAATAAAATTTTAATTAAAGAATGAATTACAGTTATGTAGGTATAATAGTCCAGTCATCCTGGCAAATATTTGGGTCCAAAAAATATCAATGGACTTTGTCAACGTATAAGGGGGTATTTTGGTGCGTTAAACACGATGGTATGATCCAAATTGAGCTACCGGATACGGAACATGCCGTAAATCGTCGATTTATAGCTATTTTTTGGCCATTTTCGGCAAAGTTGTAGTGCATATCAACACTCATCATCTGGTTCTAGATTCTTGATGGCGTTAGCGTTCTTAGAACTCAAAATGTGGCAAAAATGATCATTTTTGGGTTTTTTAATGATAGGGCCAAATTTATGCATTTTTATAAAAAATAGTCAGGAGAGCAAAGTTATAGTAGTCAGAAATACCAGTAATCTGGTTTAACCTAGATAGTGCTAACGTTCTTAGAACTCAAAATATGGCTGCTATAGCGTCAAAAAAATTATACTTATTTGTCTTTTTTTTACAATAGGAGAAAACCTGCTTATTTTTATGCATATAGTCAGAAGAACAAAGTTATAGTAGTCAAAAATACGAGTAATCTGTTTAAACTAGATGGCGTTAGCGGTCATTAAACTCAACATATGGCCGTTTCATCTTCTAAATTTTCAAATATTTCTAGACACCTTTCATGTACAACCTTTGTGTGACCATCCTCAATAAACACTTGGCTTATATAAACTTGTAGTTTGCGTTCAATTGATGATGATGTAATAGCCGCTAATTTTGATTCATTGAGTAACATGACCTCACTTGAACTGGCTTTTAAACAAAGTGTCCCTCGTGGACCTGTGAAATGATGAAACGACAAAAAAGAAACGAGAGAAATATTAGTAATTGGAAAATATATTATGATATAATATAATATTACAAACATTTATCATGAAAAAAAACTCACCTTGGTTTTTATTTTTACTTTCTGATTATTAGTAGTGTTTACTTTTCTGAAAAACTGTTCAGATCAAAAATAAGATCAAAATTTTTTCTATGATATTTTTTTAATAAAAACAACTTCTATGAATAATCACTAAAATATTTTGGTAGACAATTGTTAAATAAATTTCCGAAAAATTTTACACGTGCACACTTTGTATTTACATGTACAAGCTATAATGACAAACTAAACGCGTCTTTTAAGAAGAAGGTAATAATGAAACAAAATGTAACTCGTTACCATGGAGATACTCTTAGCGTGATGCGCAACAGCTGTTAACGCATCACGTCGCTCGAAGCAACAGTAGTCCCAAAAAAAGATATTAGAATACGTACGTTAATTTTATACCTGTGCATATATACTTTTTTATGTACTTTAATTATCACACTAAAACGGCTAGCGCCATCTAGTTTGGACCAGATTACTGGTACTTTTGACTACTATAACTTTGTTTCTCTGACTATATGAATAAAAATACGCAAGTTTTGTCCTATTGTGAAAAACAAATAGTTATAATTTTTTTTGAAGCTAAAACGGCCATATCTTGAGTTCTAAGAACGCTACAGCCATCTTGTTTGAACCAGATAACGGGTATTTTTGACTAACTTTGCTCTCCTGACTATTTTTATAAAAATTTATAGATTCAGCCCTATCTTCGAAATACGCAAAATAGTAATTTTCGTTAGATTAAATTAATATTTTGAGTTCGAAGAACGCTAGTGCCATCTAATTTAAAACCAGATGATGAGTGTTAATAAGCACTATAACTTTGCTGTCTTGATTCGAAAATGGCCAAAAATTGGCCATAAATTGGCGAAGTTTCGTAGCTTAATTTGGACCATACCATTGTGTTTAGCTCACCAAAATACCTCCTTATACGTTGAATAAGTCCATTTGAATTTTTTGGATTTTTGTACTGTACAAAATTTTCCAGGATTACTGGATTAGTATACAATTTTGATAAACTCTTGGATATACAATATTAGCATTATCAGCAGTTTTAGTTTGTGTTTCAGTAGATCATGTGCCAGATACTTGACTTTTATTGCTACTGCAACCACCATTTATTTTTGAAGACACTGAATTCGTATTATTACACTCAACAGTTTCATTTTTTTCCAAAGTTTATTTACAATCTCAAAATGCTATTGTAGTTGTAGATACAATTTGATAGATGTAATACTTAAATATCCACTTATTTTTGTTAGCTGCGTTTCTGCTACTTCTTTTGTGGTCAAATGATATAGCCGTTGACCGCAATAAATGATTAGAAGTTTTCTTATTTGTTGTATTAAGACCTATTGATTCAGCTGCTTTTTGACCCATTTTGACATTTCATTTGATCCTACTGAATATTTTTTATACCATCCTTTTGAAAAAGTTCCATGCACGATTCAGTGTTAAAAAGAGTCGATCCCTGGTAACATGATGTGGTCTTCTCAACAGTGATTTTTATTTATTTATTTATTGATTTATTTATTTATTTAAATACAACCGCACCACAGCAAAATCCAATTATGTGCGAGAACAGCAAAATACAAAACTAAAAACGAGTCGGATAATATAAATGTAAAAGCAATTAAACGTAGGTAGTACAAATACAGATATAATGCAAATCAAATAAATAAATTACATTCTTCAACATCTGAGCTATCATTTTCTACATAAAAAGTTTTTGTTCGAAAATTTTTTTGTCTATTACAAACATATTTAATGTGAGCCAACTTACCGCATACAACACAATTAGCATTTTTATAAAAACAATTAGAAGTTACATGATTTCTGCGGCCATAACATTGACAAGGTCGCCTTCCTCCAAAAGGCTGTTCTTGATTTTGGGTAGAAGAGGATCTTCCTGGTCTTGAAGAACGGTCTTCGGTCGGTTTTGAACGTCCCCGATTTAAAGTTGGATCTGCTACCACTTTTTCCCTCGAAGATTAAAATAAATGAATGTTTGCCTGTTGTGTTACCGCTTCCGTTAAAGTGATATCTTTTTGTGCGGCTTCGATGTTTACTGACAGTTCATATGCTTTTCCATATGATAACTGCTTTTCCGAAAACAAACGTTGTTTAATTATGTCGTTTTGTAAACCATACACTAATTGATCACGTAAATTTTCATCTAAAGCTTCTTTAAAGTCACACGATATGGCAAAATTTTTTAAGGCTTCAACATTTGTGCTACCGATTCGTTCATCTCCTGTTGACGCTGCCTAAACTTATATCGCTCAGCGATCGCCGAAGGTTCTGGCTGTAAAAGTTTTTTTACAGTTTTCACTAAAGCACTGTAACTTTTGTCTTCTGGCTTATCCGGACTACACAAATCAACCATTAGTTCATAAGTATCATCACCCACTACCGTTAATAAAGTCGGTACTTTCATATCTTCGTCAATTTTATTTGTGATAAAATATTGTTCAAGACGAGCAATATACGTAGACGAATTTTTAACACTTAATTAAGATTCATTAATTTTACCAACAGCTATATTATTTATTTTAAAATATTGTTTAATTTATAATTATTAAATCACTGGGTTCTTTGAATAACTCGTCGCCATTGTGGTAACTTGCAATCGTGGACTAGATAAATAACATACACGTTCAAATGCTAAACGATAACTAATATATTTCTCTATGTGTGTACAATTTAAATAAAATAATAATTCAGGTTTATTACAATCTTTAGATTTCTCAGGTAGCAAATCAAGTGCCAAATTTCACTTTCGGAGCTATTGTTCATCATAAACGTATAAAATGTACCACGATAAATCAAAATAAATTTTGTACTAAAAATACACAAAACTTTTTATTTGACATTTGAAAAAGTGACATTTTACATACTGATATTTAGACGTAAAGTTGTAGTTTGGGTTATGTCGACGAAAAACAATGTATATAACACGGGGTGTGCGAAAAACCCTTGGACGATAAGTCGCCCTCGCTTCGCTCATACGAATTAACTTTGCCCTCAGGATTAACAAAGTACTTTAGTCTCTTGTTACATAATATACTCTTACCTGTGGGTGTAAAGCCGAGATGATTACTCCAGAGAAACCTCAATGTTGAACAATATAGGTGGGATTAAATTCTACAAAGTTTACATGTAATTTTAATTAATTAAGGTAAACTAATAAATACGGCAGTTTTGCATTAGTGTAAATGTTGGAGGTGGTCGTCTAGTAAGCACGCAATAAGGAATTAAAACTATTCCATTTCCGAAAAATTAGTGGCTGGAAACCATAGAAAACATGATGCACATGCTTTTTATAAAAATGAATCTTATCAAATATCTTCTAGATATACCCTTTCTCTCATTTTTTTAATTAACTTATCTGATACTCTACTTAAGCACTGTATATGAAAGTTCTGTTATTATTATTTAATATTTTCATTTTTATTTGAAATGAACGTGCTAACTTAGGCAAATACACAGTTTGATTAATGTAAACAACCACATAATCAGTACAAACCAATCGATTTTAATTTTTCCAAAATGAAACGTAAATTAGATTTTCAAGCTTTATGCATGATGCATGTTGCGTTCATTATTTTCTTCATAGTTTAATTAAATTTGTTTGTGTGCTTTTGTTAAATATGAAAATCTACCTTAAATTTTAATCGAATACCTTTTTCAAATACATTTCTTTGTCTGTTTCCTCGGATCCTTTGTACACATTTAAAATGAAACAATACTAACTTACCCAGATATATTAAACCGCGTTTTTTTCTTTTGCTCTATTTGCGCAACATTTGTTTTAAATTATTCTTTGGCACAAATGAGAAATATCTTCTCAAACTATAAATTTATTACAAACAAACATTAATTATTTTTCTTGTGTACTTAGCATTGTAAGTCGTATCAGGTATTTCAAAACATAGGTGTTTACACTAGAGATGTAAATAAATTCATTTTGCATAACATGTTCAATACCAGCTGTGTACAGTAGTAAATTACGGAAAAGACAGCAATACGATAATATCTAAGTTCGGATATTGATGAGATTATTAACAAATACTCTCAAATGTATAAAATTATAAAATGATTTTTTTAGCACATAAAGTGATATTTTTCATAATCGTACTACATGTTAAAACATTTATTTATTGTCAAAACTAAAATTTTTAGTAACTAGTTACAAGTCACTATTTTGACAGCGGTTTTGGATCACCAGGGAAACTTGATTAAAATTTGGGATCATTTGTTCAATTTTAAGGAGCGTAATTTATATTTTGGCTGCGCCTGGGTAATTCCCTTAAAGTCTTTAAATGGCATTAACAAAATTAAAGGAAACTTTAGGACAAAGTGTGTTAAAACCATCCCTAAGGAAACGAGATTTGTTATCATATTTCTCAGTCACATCCACTAAGTAGAAACGCTCTACTTAACCATAATGATTAAATAGAAGAGAACAATCCGGTTGACCAATAAAATCTCGTATTTCATTATATTTATAAATAATGGTTGATAAAATGTTATAGTACAGAATTAATGTATAGAGTAGATAAACACAAGGTGTTTCAAAATTCAGTACAAATATTTCAATGGTGTATTTTTGAGATGAAAATAATACTTTTTTTCCTATAACGATGTGTCTTAAAATGCACCCTCTTCGAGCTACAGCTATCTTATATATGCGAAGAAGAAAGTTGTAGCTGACGGAGGACATTTCCAGCACTTGTTATAAAGACATCAGTTTCTTTGTTTTTAATGAAATTACAAAAAAATTAAAACTAATTTGCTTAATCGTTGGTACATAATTAAAAAAAAAATTTAACCAATTTAGTTTCACAATAACCCTTGTTCCTCTAACAACGATTATCACGAAAACGGTTAATTGTATTATAAAAATGTTGAAAACCGAAATCTTAGATTTTTCAATGCCCAAATAGATGAATTACTAATTTTTTAAAATTTATAAATCGAAACATATGTTTTCCCTTAAATGTGCCTACCCCCTCCTCCTGTTATGTCATTTGAGGTATAAGAAACAGTACAGCTTTCAAATCAGCAGTGGATTGCAAATTTTAAAGAAATTTAATAAATAATTGCAGTTAGAACTTTAAAAAATCAATTTTTTAAAGAAAATTAAGATGAATTTAGCTTGAAGAGGGTGCATTGAGGACATATGTTTATAGAAAAAAAATTCTTATTCTCTTCTCAAAAATTCGCAATTAAAGTATTTGTACTGAATTTTGAAACACTCTGTAGATCAGTGTGTGAACTTGTTGAAAGAAAACTTCTTTAATTTGAAGATACATTCTCCTTCTTTACAAATGGATTAAAGTACCTCTAGGAGAAGAAAAGTTAACTTAAATTATCCTTCATTCAAATATAATTCGTCTGGGTTTTACAACTAAATTGATGAAAAACAATTTCAAAGTAAGCGTTTATTTAAATGTGACGTTAACTTAGATAATTCTTTGCTTCAAAATGCAATAAATAATTTAATTTTCCTCGGTTTGGCTTTGTGGAAGTAGGTACGTTTAGTCAGTTTGCTCGCATAGTGTAGTGATTAAGAAGCGATTCATTCAATCACTCGTTTTTTATTCCTCATCTCAACTGTGTAATGTCAGGCTTGATAGAAACAGATATATACTCGTGTCTGGTTTGGCATCCAGTCTATTGCGGTATTTTGTTTTTGTACAGAAAATATAAACGCACAGCCATTGCGTGACGACATATAATGGACCGGTCCAAGCGTCAGTCACGACGATAACGAAAAAATTAGTAGGATAAAGAAATAGCAAACAGCTAATGGAAAAACAGATAATCAGGACAGAGAATACAAAATATCGCTCAACTTCAGATTAGTAAGCAACAATACACCTTCATCCGTTAAATTATGAATATTTACAAACGGTCTCTGGTTTGTTTCCACAGTAACAATTTACATTAGAAATCGCACCCTATTTAAACAACATAGATTTGCATTTTGAATTGCCTGTTCTTATCCAATTTACTTTTGACCAAATTTTTTTTAATCAAAGCCCGTGATTTCTATTGTTGGATTATGAATGAGATGTTTATTAAAAACATCAACTCCAGTCCATAATTTTCCGTTCTTCAACTTCAGAAAAAGTTTTATTTAAGTAACCTATTACTTAATATTTTATGCCAAAGACATTTAGCCTTATGCTGTCCTACACGTCCGTAAAGTAATCTCTGTACTAATGCAACTTTGTCGATAGAAATGTAAACAGTTACATAAGTCGATTATTTGATTATTTTCTCAACTAAGAGTTAGCGTTCTGTCAAAAGTTGGATAAGGATCTCCACTATTGGGATTCCCAAAATGATAAGACTGAAAAGTAGGTTAAATGGAACAAAAGTTGTGCATATGAGAGAATGTACGGTATGTTTTTGTAGAACTCAAATTCCTCTTTTAATTTTTGAAATAATTGCAATTTTTATTTTCGTTTTTCTGACTTTATTTGAAGAAATATTAAAAAGCACATTTGATTGCCACTTATTATAAACTTTAACATTAGATCAAATGAAATCAAATTTATTACATCACCAATAACATTACACAAAAAATTAATTAGAAGTAATAAATATTTCCAACCACATTTGTAAACAATAAAATTAAACTTAATACTAATAATAAATGCCAGTCGTTGTAAGCTGAAATAGCTTGAGTAAGGACCTGGAGACAGTACAAAAAAAACTAACTAAAAAAAAAAACACAACAACATAATAAACTTAACTTTCCCGTTATAATAACGTTTTCAAGACAAAGCTGTCTTTGCAAATTTTGTTGTGAAATATTGAAATCTTTCCCAATTTATTAATTAATTTTGAAATAAGAAAAATGTCTGCACAAAGTTGAAGAGAACATAGTAGAATGAGAAAAATAGTATTTTAGAATATTTCAGTTGCATATAAGGGTGTTATTCTGGCGCTTCAAAAACATGTAATTTCTCCCTATAAAATAGCGCCAAAAAACGGAAAAATCTGAAACTAGTTTTTCAAACGTGTCCGTAATCTTGTATTAACATTGTTTTTATAAAAAAAATAGTAGAGTTCTTAACAATTCGATATATCGATTTTAGCACAAAGGGTACAGAAGGTTCATAAACAATCGCAATTTTAATCTTTGCGCTTGTGTTACTCTAGCTTTCATTGAAATATTAAAGTTGATGATCAAGATTTAAAATTTTGTTATACACAGATATAACATCCGACTTAAAGGACCATGCAATGTTTTAAAGAACTAAACGACAATTTGTTTGTTGATACAGTTTATTTACTTGAATTATAAACTTAGTGATGGTTGCATATGTGTTTGCTAAATGAAGAGCTAGTTTGCACTCCTGATTCGCAATGATATATGGTTTGATAATTATGTGTGTTTGTTACCAAGAGCTAGCTTGCACTAAAGAACATCATGTAAAAAAGGCATTAAGCAAAGTTATTTCTCCTACTCCATATTGGAAGGAGAGCACACTATTTGGTAAAAACCAATCATTTCTTAAATGTTAAGACGATTCTATCATATGCCACGAGTTCTAGAGGGGAATCGGGGTGCGGTGGCCGGTAGTTAGTGGACAGGTCCTTAAGACGACCGAATTATGCGAATATCTTCAAAATTATCCGATTGTAATATTTACTAGTGCATACGAGGTACCTACTAGGAAATAATGATACAACCGCTTGTAAATAGTGTGTGAGCATAGGCATTTCTATTATTTGTACTAAAAAAATTGATAATGGAGAATAAGGAAAACTATAAATTTGGTCACAAAACAAAATTAAGACTTTCGCCAATTCTAAAACGAAAAGGAGGAAAAGCTTTACGTAACTTGATAAATTTTATCAGTAAACATAATACTTATCTAATTTACCTATAATCTCGTCATTTTAGCATTGTTGAAATGTTCACGCTTCATAATGTAAACAATAATCGGGTACCCTTCGTAACGTGCATAAATAGAATTTTGGAAAAAATTAACGAATGTCATTTTGATAATCATTATGATTGACTATTGTCAGTAGAGTCGCTCATTTGTTTCAATTTCCATCTCTTTTGCGGCAATAGCTATTTATGTAATCAATTGGTAAAAGTACAATTTTGTGTAGCGAACGAAAAGGACGTGAGTTACACAAAATTGTGTTTCCCAACGTGTTTTATACAATATTTTTTTAATTTTGACCTGAATATGTTCCATTTAAATTTATAACTAACAATAGTTTGTATACCGAGCACTCTCGTATTTTTAAGTGCGTTGTCATAATTGTCATAGTTTTGATAAGTGTCACCTCTGAGTGTCACTTTAAATGTCAAAATTACAAAAATATTTTGCCACGCATATTTTCCATACGCATTTGTTCAATAGTATATTAAAATATAAGTGCAGAAACGGTTTAATTGAAAAACGAGTATAAAAGTTATATGAGTTTTCCAGTAACCGTTTCTGCACGCGTTTTTTATACAATTTCTTCTACAAAAGTGAGTAATTTTTTATAAATTTCTAAAGAGTGACTAAATAACAGCATAAAATCAAATAGTCCTGTTGTACTTCAATGTGTCAACTATTAGATTTTATAATTAAATTTTTTTCGAATGGCAGTTTTTTATCGACATTTTTCAAACTTGCGTTCTCGTATATAACGTTAGTTGTTGCATAAATTTATTTGATACATATTTCAATCAGACAGCCGAATAGATACCGAATAAAATACTTCCAATTGCTGTCATAAGATATTTATTTTTGCAACCATGAAGAGGTATGCCAAAATAAACGATTCGTCTTTACAATCGGCGACGGAAAGAACAGTTGACGTAAGTGGTATGTCAGAATTCCACGAAGAAGCCAATTACGAAGAAGCAGTACGAAAGTCTCCGAAACCATCAATCTCTACAGAAAATACAGTTGAATTACCAACACTAACATTTATTGGAAATACTACCCAAGAAAGTAAAAAAAGAAGTAAACATGTTTTAGAAAATTCGAAATTAAATCGAATAGAAAAAGAATTATAGACATTCAACATCTATTTACTAATTTAAAATAAAGTATTGACCATGGTGTGAGATTTGGATGTTCATTTAATAATTTGAAAATTATTGGTGAACGTAGGATTGGGTTAAAATCAATTATTTGTCTATTCTGTAGTATGTGCAACAGTAATTTTAATTTAAACACTTTTGAAGACGATGTAACCAACATGGATTTAAATGAAACAGCTGTATCCGGTTCCTACAGTATCGGTATTGGCTTCAGTAATTTAGAGGAGCTATTATCTACGATGGACGTTCCATGCATGTCATATAAAACTACAGAAAACGTAATAAATGATGGATGGGAAAAGGCTGCATTCGTGAAAAAAAGAAGTTGTTTTAAAAGAAGATGAATATACTCGATCAATAGGCAAAGTCAACATTGACGGCGTGCCATTATTGGAAGTAGTAGCTGATGGATGTTGGTCAAAATGCTCTTACAGAAGCAATTATAGTGCACTCAGTGGAGCTGCTGCTTGGCGTAAAAACAAATATTGTAGTCAGTGCCAAGTTTCTGCTGCATCTGGACTGAATAAGCCCCATAAATGCTACAAAATTTTGAGCGATTATCAACAACGATGGAGTCAACAATTTTAGCGGAAGATTTCAAAATGACCGAAGAAATGTACAGAGTTTGGTATTCTTCTTTAATTGCAGATGGAGACAGTTCAACTTATAAAAATATTTTAGAGACAAGACCGTATAAAAACAAAACTGTCGGAAAAATTGAATGCATTAACCATCTTCTAAGAAATTTTTGCAACAAATTGAAACCACTAACTGTACATACAAGATTTCCTGTAATACTTAGGAAGCATTTGAAAAAAAAATATTTTAAGATATAGATCACCCGTATCTGGCACTATTAGGTATCGAAAAAAAAATTACAGTTCCGACAGTATTATATGTATTATTAAAAACTGACATAGATAATAGTTTTTATCATATTTTTGGAGATCATCGTAAATGTTTAACTTATTACTGTAAAAGAACGGATGAGGAGAATTGGACTACCAAATTTAAAAATTTTTCAGAATTCCAGATTCGCATTATTAGTGCTTTCACTGCTTTATTAAATCACAGTAGAAGTTTAATTCAAAACAAAAACTCAAATCTAATTAAACAGTTTCATTCCATAATAGCTAAGTTTGTTGGTGGAAAAAGAATAAACTTCACTAATGGCAGATAATACCAATCTAGATGCTATGATTCAGTTGTTTGTCACAATACAAAAAGAACGCAATTCTCCTTACACAAAAGCATGTATGGAAATAGCCCAAGAAAGACAATTAGCAAATTGAAGAGAAGGAAAAAACTGAAAGTTAAAAATCTAAACAAAAGAGGACTATTCTAAACAAAAAAAGTATAGTTAGAAGTGGAAATAAAACTCAACAAAGCTCTGACTACGGAGAATTTTGTGAAAAACCAGATATGGATACAGAAATCTACCAAATTTCTACAATCTCTTGAACTAACATCTGAAGAAAAAAACAAAATCGAAAAGGATACGATACATCTAGCTGACAGTGCACTTTGGCTAGAATTACGAAGAAAACTAATAACAGCATCTTACTTTTCTTCCATATGTAAACGACGTGATAGCACTAGTTGCAAATCCATTGTCCGGAAATTGTTGTACATATGATAAAAGCAATTTATCAAATGTGGCGTCGTTAAAACATAAACGACAATACGACAGTATACTAAAAGTTAAATAAAATTCTGTTTCCAACGTGTGTAGATATCGTTAAAATCGACTTTAGTGTTAACATTTGTAAATATCCTATGTTATATGTTTTTTAGGTCCTAGTAATGAATAAATAAACATTACTTTGTAAAATTACCAAACCCATTATAATAAAATTTCAATTCGATTTTCAAAAAATAAATTGAATAACTGAAATTAAAACAATGTTAAACGCATACAAATCGTGACCTGATTGTTGTACTTTAGTAAAATTAAATATAAGTGTATTGTTGTAGTTTAATGTTATATGTTGCTACTAAGTATTTATAATGTGCTATAAGATTATTTAGAATTAATTAAGTACACACATTTTTTGAGTCTACAGTTTTAAACATAAGATCAAATGAAAAATCCAAAAATGTTATGGTCATTATTTTTATACTTCTATAGTTTCTGAACAAACCCCGTATTCTCAAGTCCGACTTAGTAACTGGAATTCACACAGAAGACAGCACTTTTCAAGAACACTTTATTGTGATAATGAGCATTGCAATGTAATCGCTCTTAGGCTATATCTCTCTTAATAACATAGGTACGTTGTTGAAATTTTCAGGAAAAACTTACGAAGTATTTCACTATGGCGGTACGGATTTATAATTTAATAGTTAGTTAACAAACGAGTGGATTAATAAGGGCGATTAACAATCGAGATATTTTAACGCGTGAGCGAAGCAAGTGCGTTAATGTTTGAGATTGTTAATCGCCATTTAATTCAAGAGTTAGTTGCACAACTTTTCCGTCGACCGTACTTAGTAATTTTAATAAAATTATAATTTAATAATTTTAGAAAAGATATGCTATTGTAAACGCACCTTTAGAAAGTACCGTTTTGTGAACTTACCACAATTTTTTAATTGTATAACATAACCTAACTTCATTGTTTTTACTTTTTTGTGACCTTTGTATTTGATTATTCTTTGCCTTTTTGTCTTTTGTATGGCTATTTGACAACAGTATTTTAATTAAGGTCACTAAGTTGATGAAGAATTGAGGTACTAAATTCCAATTGTTGCGTCAAAACACAATAGCTTTTATCACAGCGAAACAAAGTGCTTAAATCTTTTTGGGAGAACTGATTGGTGCTTATTCAAAATAGTGATGCACCTACCAAGACCAAACCAGAAATGGTTGACAATGTTTTATAAATGATACAAAAAGCCCAAGTACATCTCTATGTTGCCTATAAACAAGTTGAACTTTTGATAATGACTTGTCACATCATACCAAACAAAGATATTCATTCATATCGCTTTGTGTATTCCAGCTTAAGATTCTTTAATGATAAAGCTTGATTTCGCTTTAATGTTATTTCACGCAACATTCTCATGTAGAGTTTATAAAAAAAACATTTTCGTAAAGTGGTTCCGCTACACTTCCAATAGATATTTTTAGTAGGAATATTTATCGGGCCATTCCTTTTTTTGAACAATGAGTAAACAATATTGAAGAACTGTGTGAGACAATAGTTTGTAAAATAGATGAGCTCAACATCGTTAAATTTTATTAAGTGTTATCATCGGAATGTTGTATACAGTACAAAAATGTCTCAAAGTTTGTGTGAACAAATTGAAGATTTATATGAACGTTTATTAATAGGGGTCATTAATAAACGATTTTGTTTACATTAATGTAAGTCATAAATGCACGGTCGATGGAAAACTATTTAACCGTATGATTATTAAACGTCTCTAAACATTTTGAGTTTTGATGTACTTTTAAAAATCTTATTAGAAATAGAAAAATAGCAAATCTAAATGCGATAAGCCCCAATGTTGTATTTCAACTACATGCATGCGAAAAAGTTTAATTCTATTTTAATTATTATCAACCGAAATATTACCTTAGAGCTGTACTACGGTAATTGCTAAAATGCACAGTGAAAAAATTGCCTTAAGCCCTAATCCTACAATAATATTACCTATTGTTTTCTAATGGCTACACGGAAATGACAAACAACTAAAACTATATCATTACATTGTAATGAAATACATACAATAACTTAATGTAAGTACTTTACTTAATACAAAAATAAATTAGTTTGTTACTATTTGTTTAATCAGCAAATGAATAGAACAGGGGGTTTATAAACAGACGTCAACACAATTTCATAATTTTCACTACTTCTGACTGTTCTCATAAAAATAAAAACTTTATTTGTATATTTTGTTTACTGTGTACTTAATGTTGAGTTTATATAAATAATAACCCCATCAGATTTGTTCAATTTACTATCAATGCGTAATAACAGTTGTATCCTGATATATTAAAAAAGAGGGATTACATATCTAAGTTTCGATTAAAATATTGATATTAAATTCATGATTCACTGCTCGTAGAAGTAGTTCTAGATTTAAAAAAAAAATTGATGTTGGTTTGTAAAATACTTACAATTGCATTGTCGCTTCCTTTGAAACTATCGACAGTCTTGTTATAGATATCGATATCGTTTATAAACAAATCATTTACTTGACGTAAGTAGATAAGTGTAAACTTATAATAAAATTATGTTTTGATAACCGTATTTAAAAAATTAGATTAAATAGTTATTTACATTAGAGTGTAGAAAATCACTTTACACACGAAATTTGTATAACATTCTTCGCCGACGATCACCAAAAGTAAAAAAACAAAATTATTTTCTGTTTAACCATTTTGACATACACCAACGAATATATGTCAGTTCATTTGTTTAACTGACGTATAGATGGCGCGATCTGTACATTATGGTGTCAAGTATGTTGTAAAGTAATTTTTTCAATTTATCGGATTTTATACATAGTTTTTTAAACCTTTCCAAATAACAGATACTTTACCACTACTTTACCGCATAGTAGCCGTATTGTGTGTAAAAATCAAGTTTCAAGACAAGTATGAACAACTGAAAAATGTGCTTGTCAGTTCAGTAGGTCAAAAAATCATTTACATCTTTATAATAAATTTCAGATTAGCGAATTCAGCATATCAATAGGTAATATAGAAATACTTTGTGAATCTGTCTGGTCTATTAATAATGACAAACCAACAAACACACTTTCGCATTTATAATATTAGTGTGGTTCACTCATAATGTGTTTGAAACAATAAAAACGCCAAAACATTCTAACGCATTTTTATTTGTTTTAGGTGAGTCGCATCATTTTATGATAATCCAATAACTACGAGTATGTGAAGTGGTAAGTCTGTGCGAATGTGGTAATGTCTTTTTTCACATTTTCAATTTTTTTGTATAGATTCTAAATCAATCTCTATGTAGATTGTTAAATCCTAAATCATTTATTGAGGACTTGTATTTTATACGTAAAATAATATAGCAAGTTAAAACTTTTAATAGAAACTTCTAAGAAATATTTTATTGCAAGAGCACATATTCTCTTTAAAATTAATAAACCATTATTAAAATTTTTGTTTAAAACTTTTGTTCAACTTTCAATAAAGAAATACCGTATTTTAACACATTTTAATTTTTTTAAATGACGTAGATTCTTGGAAGTTTTGATCAAATCTGTTATAAAATATGACGAAATTTAAAGGTAATATCTAAAGGGTTATAAAATTTTTACTACAAACTACACAAATTAATTTTATTTGTACCATAAAATTTAATTACAGCCTTATTTTAACTTTTTATTATTTCCAATAAAATAAATGTGACTGTTTCGGAAGGAATGCTATTTTGGTGCAATTAAATTGTTTTGCTCTATTATTTTG
Organism: Abscondita cerata; assembly: GCA_030710515.1. Classification (NCBI taxonomy): domain Eukaryota; kingdom Metazoa; phylum Arthropoda; class Insecta; order Coleoptera; family Lampyridae; genus Abscondita; species Abscondita cerata. Next base: position 162,293 of record JALBCR010000913.1, on the reverse strand, counting down.
TTTGTTTTTCTTTATGCTTGTTCAATTTCAAACATTCACTTTTCCAATTATTCAATTAAAAGTTGACATTTTAATTTTCATCTTTGATAATTGCAATTAAGATTATTAGTTTCGTAATTCCACTTTTTTCTTTTCAAATTTGAAAGTCAAATTAGAAATTAAGAGTTAATGTATGCTGAATAATTTTCTCGCTCTAAGCATTGATAATACATTCTAAAACTGGTATTCAGCGTAACTAAAATTTTACATTGCATATTTGAAGTTGCTGAAAATATTTTCGTGGGTATAACTTATTTTTTATTAATTCACATAATAAACGATTAAATTAATATTGACTTGTCTAGTCTATTAACGATGCTTATCTTGCATAATGATTGGTAAAGATTTTATTTCATTTCTTCTAGGTTTGTTTGAAGTAGAAATGAAAACAATATTGAATTGTGAAACGTAATTAGAGAAGGTTAAACTTTTTTATTGGGTTTATTAGTGATTTTCACTACTATCACTAATTTTATTATGATTTGTTGAGGAAATACTAAATTGTTTAGTTGATTTATGGAATCGTATGCTTAAAATTACTAGAAATTGTGAAATATACAGCCTGTCTGTGTAGTACGCGGACTTTCGATAATGTATTTAAAAAGTCGATGTATTCAAAATTTGTTTTGACCATTATTTTAGATTCCTCGTGGCTACAACTTAAAATATTTTCAATTATACAGAGTGTCCCACTTTCATGGATCACTTGTCAAATTTGACATTCTAAATGTAAACATATACATATTTGTTATTTTTTATTTGCAATCTACGTAAACAACTATGGTGACTTATGTATACAAGACTTACTCAAAAATGATACTTTTTGAAATATCGTTTTTTACACACTTACTTAGGTTTCAGATATTTAAGATTTTTCAGGTTATTATTTTAAATATCAAATTCAAATTTTATTTGCACTTAGGATGGAAACAACCTTAGCTGTCTATTGTTAAAAAGTTGACATTGGTTACACAGGGTGTGAGAAAAAAACGTCAAACACTGTAATTGAAAATGATGATTAACTTGTTAAAATAAAATGGAACTTTGCTATGGATATCTGTCTACCAAAACTCAACCGCTAGCCGAAAACTCACTTTTTAATCAAAAATACACGTTTCACAAAACATTTTAGTGACAACTCGAAATTATACAATAGATCATAACAATTAGAACAAAATTGCTAGACAGATTTTTTGAAATAGTCGAAAGAGATACCTGAATAAACTGAAAATGTCAAATACGAGAGGAATTCTTAATAAACGTGTCAGCATTCAAAATATGTTTTTGTCAGATATTGATATGGCGTTGTACAAGATAAAGATGAAATTTGTTTTTGTAACACCATATTTACAGGAATCTTCAAAGTTCCAACGTTATCTGGTATTTATCGTACTCAAAAGTACGATGTCAAATTGTATATCATCTTCAGTACAAAAATGTGTCTTAGTATTTTTCTCGTAGTTGGCAATTGTAGTTTTTTTTAATCCCAGCTCTGGGATATCGTTGTGTTTTCGGATTATCTGCTTTATAATTATGAACTGCCAACAAAAAATCATTATTCGATTTCCCGTGCTAAATCTCACTGATTATTATGCTAACAATTGTAAAACAGATAGATGATAAATAGACAATACAGATAGATTGGACAATTACTAACAGAACCGTGATAACAATAAACTTATGTCGTTCGCATTTCATCGCCTACTTAATTTTTCGGTGATAAGTTTCCATAAAAACGAATTTTACAGTTAACAGAGGATTTTTGATAGACAAACATTTATACCAAAATTGTAGAGAATTTAATTCCACATCGATTTTCCAAAAATATATACATTTGATTTTATTAGCTTATTCATCATTTAGATTACTACGTTTGACTTTTTTTTACACCATATATAGCTAATGTCAAATTTTAAATCATAGACAGTTTGGATTGTTACCGCCCAAAATGTGAATAAAATTTGAGTTTGATATTTCAAATAATAACTAAAAAATTTAAAATATTTGAAGGCCGATATTGGACCCAATTAAATGTTTAAAAATTAATATCTTCAAAATGTAAAAGAATAAAAATAAAAAATTTGTGCGACAAACATAATAAAATAATAAATTATAATAAATGTGTATTTTGTTTACAGAATGTGTAAAAAAATTAATTATGATTAGATTATGATAATAGCACACAGTGAAATATTGCAGTATCAGGAGGAGCATCCAGCAGATAAGTTACATGAGTAACCATCGGATAATTAAGGTACCCCAAAATAAAATTGTATTTATGTAAGGCCGGAAAAAACAGCATGCAAGGAGCAATGTAGGCAAAGTTGATAGAGAACATTGTTTAATTTTGGTTTTAAATTATTATAGGATGGTGCGTACGTCATACAAAAAGGACTTCTTCAAATATTCTTCGTCATATATTATAAATTACGTCACAATAATTAAATTTTGAAAATATTAAAGATTTACATAACATTTTCTTACATGTATGGTTAATGATATAGCAAATTGAATATAAAAGTTTAAGAGTAAAGTATGTGTAACTACACATCACGATGACCAATTAAGCAATTGCAACCAATCATTAGGGTTCAACCCCCACTAAGGTTATTTGTTAGTGAAGGCATTTTTTGTATGTTAGTGAATAAGCACCACAGTTTGTAACCAGTAATAAACGAATGAACACGTTTGAACCAGGCCCGTTATTTTTTTTATATATATCAATATCACCCGAGTGTGTCACGAAAGTAGTGACGTGTTATAAGTTTTTATCAGCGTCACCTACATATGGTCCTTCAGAGCCCGACTTAAAAATATTTATCTCGTCTCGCAGTACGCGTAACCCAAGTTACAACAAACACCTCGTTGGAATTCTTCGCGCGCTCGCTCGCTTGCTCACTGTTTCTCGTTGCATCTATAAATTCAGCGTATCAACGATTCAACAGGAGTAATAAGGTCAGATATCCTTTTATCATATTTTTAACCTGCATTATCTTTAATATCCGTAATGGTCCAAGATCCTAATACAACTAATGAAGTACCCTCCACTTTAATCAATAATTTAAAAAAATTAAAAAACAATCGTACTTTTGTAAAACGTAATTTTACTATTTTAATAAATTATTTAGATTTGCCAGAAAATACACCTGAATTTTGTGTTAAAGTTAATAAACAATTTAAGTTATGTGAGAAAGCTGTAAAAACATTTGACGAAAACCTTGAAATTCATTACGATGCCGAGTTTGACTATAAGTTTGACGAATTCTTTAACGATCGGTCGGTAATAGATTATTTGTTTTCAACCCTAAAACTTAAAAGCAAACAATACTGCGACAACCAGAAAACAAGCTCTAACGGTCAGCAGTCCTTTAGCCCTCCGGCGGTGAAACTGCCAGCCATAAACTTACCTGTTTTTCATGGTAAATACAATGAGTGGTTATCTTTCAAAGATTCTTTTAATTTGTTAATTGACACTAATCCAACATTATCTAAAATACAAAAAATGCAATACCTTATGTCCTGCCTTAAAGGAGAAGCTTTAGACGCAGTTAAATTTTTAGACATCACAGATCAAAATTATGATAACGCTCGAGAATTATTACGAGAAATATTTGAAAATAAACGCTTAATTGTTGAATAGTTGTGAATTTTCGGAATTAGCGCCTTAACAAAAGAGTCGTATCACGGATTTAGAAACATTTTAGATGTCGTATCACAGCATACTTCGTTCTTTAATCGCGATGAAACGTCCAGTAGATCAATGGGATGATATTTTAATTTGTTTAGTTTTATCTAAACTTCCATTTTTTACACGCAAAGAATGGGAAGAAAAACTTACATCCACCGAATTACCCACGTTTAAAGAATTACTGGAGTTTCTAACGCATAAATGTCACACGTTAAACGCAGTTCAAACAGAGAATTGTTTTGAATCTGTCTTAAGGGATAATAAACCTAATTTTAGGCCAGCATCTTGTAATGTACTCGTAAACAAACTAAACTTGAATTGTAACTATTGTGATCAAACCGGTCATTTTACAAGTCAGTGTTCTACATTTTTAAATTTAAGCATTCAAGAGCGTATTGATAGCGCTCGTTCAAAAAGGTTGTGTCTAAATTGTTTACGTTGTGGTCATCTCACACGTAAATGTCGATCTTCGCGTTACAGAAACTGCGGAGGACTCCATAATACAGCTTTACACCTCGATAAAACAGAACCTTTGCAAAATCTCGAAAAAATTGAACCGCGAAACTAAAGAACTAACTGCACGTAAAATAAAGTGGCACTTTATAACGCCAAAGGCTCCACACCAAGGAGGTGTATGGGAATCTGCTGTCAAATCTTTAAAACGGCACATTAATAAAATAATTGGTAAAGCTAATCACACGTTTGTAGAAATGTACACGTTAATCACAGATATAGAGGGCGTACTTAACTCCCAACCTATAACTCCCCTTTCTACGGATCCTAATGATCTTAGTTACTTAACACCAGAACATTTTTTAATTGGTGATTATCTAAAATATACTCCTGAAGTAAATCTATTAACCGAGCCAGTCAACAAACTTAGTAGATGGCAATACATTCAACGTTTACATCAAGAATTTTGGAACAGATGGAGCAAAGATTATCTGCAGGAACTGCAAAAACGGCAAAAGTGGAAAATATCTTGAGGTCCAGCTATAACAGTTGGAGATGTTGTGTTGATAGCTGAAGATAACATTCCATTTAGATTTTGGAAGGTTGGTCTAGCGACAGCTGTGCATCCTGGAAACGACGATGTTGTGCGCTCAGCTAGTGTAAAAACTACTTTTGGTGGGGTAATACAAAGACCCGATGTACGATTAAGTGTGTTACCTATAGAAAAAGTGAGGTGGATATGTAATAAAATTTCATATTCCATAATATAGAAATAAGTAGTATGACTTATGCTTAACGTATTTTATTTTGATGAATTTGATTTAATTTCGTGTATTGTCTATTTGTATGTGTACTTCACGTATTATCTAGTGCTTATATGTATAGCTTATATAGTATAAGTTTGTATGTTTTATTGAAATTAGTAATTTCAAGGGGGGCGGCATGTGTAGGTACACATCACGATGACCAATTAAACAATTGTAACCAATCATTAAGGTTCAACCCCCACTAAGGTTATTTGTTAGCGAAGGCATTTTTTGTATGTTAGTAAATAAGTAATACAGTTCGTAACCAGTAATAAACGAATGAACACGTTTGAACCAGGCCCGTTATTTTTTTAATATACATCAACATCACCCGAGTGTGTCACAAAGTATGAGTTTCTTATAAGATTATTGATGTGCGGTGTGAATTTCATATTTGTATATAAAATAAGTCCAACATTTCTTACGGTTTTAATAAATGGTAACCATATATTATTTATAAATCGATTAAGCCGATGCTCTGCAACTTCTCGATCTTTTGTTTTGCAAAATAGTATAATTGAGCATTTGCTAGGATTAATAAACAACTGGTGTTTGTGCGAATATTTATATAGTTTATTAAGATCGTAGTTTATTTCATTATTATTTTGATTAAGATTATTTACATTAAGAGGTTTGAGTAATTGAGTATCATCAGCGTAGGCATATACCTTGCAGTATTTTAAACATTTGAAAAGAGATATTTATTTTTGCTAACACTTATGTTGTCTATACCTACTCGTAATTATTGAAGGATCGACTTATGTAACTGCTTTTACATATCTGTCGACAAAGTTGCTTAGGTACTGCGAATACATTTACGTACGTCATCGTTAACACGTGTAAATTACTAATTACAAATTATTGATTTATTGTTGTTAGTTATTAATTGTAAATCATGTGGTGTAATTTTTTCTGTAAATTTTGTCGTTTTAGTATTTATTAATTAGTGTTTTTTTAAGTAAATGACCAATAATTCTAATATTAGTATACATTTTGACAATTTTTTCCAATATCTATCAACCGCCTGATGAAGGGAACACGATTGTTTTTTTAATAAATAATAAAAGTTTGCAAAACGTTGCGAATAATAGAACAGTGAAGGAGTTTCATTCTCCTGCGTCTCCATAAGAAGGATCCTAAACTAAAAATTGAGAATTTAAAATCAATTGGAGAAAGAACCACCATTATATGTATGTTTCTGTTTAAAATGTCAAAGTTGACAGGTGATCCGTGAAAGTGGGACACCCTGTAAAATTGAAAATATTTTTAAATTGTAGTCACTCAGGCACCTAAGAGAATAGTTAAAACTATTTTAAAATCATCTATTTTTAAAATCAATATTGAAGGACAGATAGCATTTATTTTTTATATACTATATACGATACATTTACCTTCTAACTAATACCATTCATTAAATATATAATCAATGCTAATACAGCTGTAAATTGCATTTTACATTCAAGTGGTATTTGTGCGAAGCGGGAGTGTCTAAAGAAATATAAGTTCCTTTTAGTAACTCAAGCAAGTGGCATCAGTTACATTAAATATTTCTTATTTCGACAATAAGTTAAGTTTATCCTTACTTGCGGTTAGATCGTAAAAAACCTTCATCGTGCGTATTAATGGTTTATGTAAACCTCAAATCTCCATTCATTTAGTTAGATACTTCTTTATAGTAGAACATTAGAGCGACCACTATCTTCCTATTTTTATATCTCATACGTAACAAATGCAATAATTTAGGTATTATGCTATTTATGATTTAGTTAACATACAAAGAAAAATTATCCTCGATCTTTATCCTCAAGCTTTAGTAGTGTATTTTCCAAATTGTTGTCTATTTACATTTAAAAATTATAATCTTAGTTGCAATTTAAAACTTTTTAACAAAATAATTGTATTTTTATAATTACGTAAAAATTATTATATTCGCAAAAAAGTTTATTTCAATTATAAAATATTAAAAGAAAGTTACTTCATTTGCTTTCAGCTTTTAAGTTATAAAAAAAAGAATACAAACAACGGATATTAAATTAAAATGTCAATATTTTGATATATTTTGCTAATTAATTGCATTGAAAAAAAGTATATACTTTGCTTTGATGTTACTTCGTTAGTGAAGAAAATTTGACGAAAGATTCGATTTATATTTTCTTGTATCTGATTTAAACTAAACTCAATTTTTTTATTTTTACTTATCCTAAATTGATCCAATAATGTATAGATTTGTGCAGTACAAAAAAAAGTTCTGAAATGGGGCAATTATAAAATAAAATAAAACCTTTATGCATTGAAATAAGTAGATAAAATTAAATATTTTTTATTAATAAGACCATGTAATTTTTAATAACGGCATCTGCTGAAAAAATATGCTTTTATATAATTTTTCGTGTCAGACAAAAATATATTGATATTATATTGCTGGCGCCGCACTACACTCAATATAAACCATCGGAAACGGTTTTGCTTTGAAATTTTAGTCTTTGTTTCGAAACTTTGAAATTATTTCAATCAACAATTACTTATTGGTAGATAGAACAACATAATGTACGTGCTCAAGATTATAACTTTTTGTGTGGTTAAACGAAATTTTTTTGTCTGCGAACATTAGATTTAACAAAAAGCTCTAGTTTAACGGAGTTCTGTGCTACTAATTGACATATGAGTACTCTTGCTTTACATTGTTATTGCAAATAGGAGTATGTCTTCATTCCTCGAGTAGATATAATACAAACGTTTTGTTTTGAGTTTTTTATTGTTATCAGAATTTGTTTCTAAATTTTAAGCGTTACAATAATATTTTTGGACTGAATATATGATCCATATTTATATAATTGTTCTTTTATTAATTATTAATTAATTAATCTTTTAAGCAATCAATATTAGTTTTATTATTTATTGTCTATAGCTTTAACTGAAAAATAACACCCGAGTAATTATTTGACTAACGTTATACGACAATTGGTTTATATAAAAATATAACAATGATTTGTAACAAAACGTTTTTTTTTAAATATACATATATACTAGTAAAGTATTTAAATCTGGAGTTAATTGAATTTTTTAATTATGGATATAAAAATTTAGTTTGATATTTTAATTTGTTTATTATATGTATTTATTTATGTTTAAATGATGTATGACTGAATGATTTAAATGTTTACATTTGTTTTGGATGTGTTTTGCAAAAGTTGACTTAATTGCATCCGAATTAAAACAATATTTGCTGGTTGTTTAACATATCTCTAATGTTCTTTTAATCGAATCGTAAAATTTCTTTTAGTTTTTTAGTATATATTTTGTTGCAAGAGCAGGGTGGTTGGTATATGCCGCTTAATTCATGAGGATTATTTATAAATAATGTTTGTGAAAAATTGTTATAACCCAGTAAAATGGGAAGAAATTTAACGATTTAGAAGAAATAATGGTAACGAGACCTTGAAAATTTTAGATTAGGCTTGTTTTGTGTTTACTTTGAAGGGTGGGACCCTCCTCCGAGAGAAATAAGCGCGGGGAGGGGGTAGTGTCAAAAACATCTTTTTATCGTAAAATGACTCAAAAAGGTATCAATTTTATCAAAACAAAACCTTCAAGAAAGTTGTAGCTGACAAAATTCCGCACATTTTCATTTTTATTTTGTTTCTCCGACTAATAGGAGCCGAGATAATTTTTTTTTAAAAGTTTGCGGCGAAACGGTAACACTGGCGCCTATCACGCGCATTTCACTTTTCGAATTCACGATTCGAATAAAAGTTGTAGAAAATTTAATTACAAACAATTTTATTTTTAAAGATTTCATATTATTAGTATTGACAGCGATATAATTGTTAGAGACTTTATTTTTATCTTATTTGATAATTAAAACATTTGCGGAAATACTATTCTAGCATTCGCTCTATTAAAGCCTCGCGCACTACGTTCACTGTGCTTTAAATCGCACATGCAGGAAAACTTCGCATTCGGTTTGTAAATAACTATTTCTTGTGCATCAAAACTCAAGAACAAAAAATAGTACAAATAAATAATACTTTCCCCTCATAATCATATACTGATTGATGTTTGATACTCGAATAAGTGGCCACAAAATATGTAATTAACTGCTGTACACTGTATAAAAAATTCACAAAACTTCTATATGAAATGAGATGTTTGTTAAAATCGTTTTATTGTACACCAACCAGACCTTTCTTTTGTGTGAATAGAATGTACTATTCGACCAAAAATTTGATCCTATAATTAAAGAATTACTTCTGATACTTGAAAATGTAAAAAAATGTATATTATCTATTCTTCGTCTCAAAAAATACTTAAAAGTTCTGTTCAGTTAAAAATTAAATATTACCTGAGTTTTCAATCGTCAGTTTCTCGTCGCTGATTACAGAAAAACATACACGACAAAATCAATAGAAACGAAGATATAAGAAAACGGAAATCAGGTATACACTTTAGTTAATTTCTGTTAAAATATATAGTTTTCAATAACGTATTTTTACAATAAAGTGCAACTTGCAAATAATTAACCTTTGTATACGTACAATGTACTGAAAATGTCAATTTTTGAGTATACTTTTAAACAGCTATAACTATCGTATCATTAGTCAAACAAATTTCTGCCGCCGCTCATTTTACAGGTAAATTAATTATCTTTAAAAAATTATAAGGCACTTAACTGTCTACGAGCAGTCAAAACATAGGTATTTGCAAACAAACGCTTGAAAATGATAATTTTTAATATTTCTTATTCCATCGCATTATAAAGATTACGAAAATGATATTTCGTGTATAAATGTATAATCAAAATTTAATTTTCTGCAACTTTCATTACATGCACTAAGTATGTAGAATCAGTAGTTTTCGACTTACTGTTGATTTTATTATGCAAAACGTGCAGCGATTGTGACTTAGTAAAAGGTTAAAATGATTACATCTCTGTCAATATTAATCATATGGAAATGTTAAAAATGGAAATTGTTTGTAATTATATTCTCTACAACTTTCGTGTGAAGCGTTGTGCGATACAAATGGCCTCTCTCGAGATATAATCAAAATACATTTGTCGTTACGCCGCAAACTTAAAAAAAATTTATCTCGGCTCCTATTGGTCGTAGAAACGAAAATAAAAAAATAAGAATGTGAAAAATTTTATCAGCTGCAACTTTTTTTGGTAAAATTGATACTTTTTAAGTTATTTACGAAAAACAGATTTTTTTGACACTTCTCCCCTATTTCTCTTAGTGGGAGTACAGGTGAGGACTTTTAAACACTTCAAAAAAAACCAAAACAAGCATATTCCCAAATTTTCAAAACTGTAACTATTTTTTTATTCAAATTTTCTCATTTTACTAGGCTATTAGCTAAATTGGTTGTAGCTTTGAAGACAAATTTATAATCAGTTAATTTATTTAGATCTTTAATTATTTTAACCAATTCAGAAATAAAAAGAATTGAAATGTATTTATTATTTGGTTTTTTTATTAATTGAAGATTATGTTCTTAGATTCTTTAAAATATGTACATAATTAAATTTATTAAAGATGTTGAAAATAATTTGGATGGAGAATGGTTTAAATGAGCACTATGAAAAATTGTTTCTTTTTTAAAAGAAATTTTATGATTTGATTAAAAGAATCTCTAAGATGTCTTAAACAACTAAACAAATATTCTTCTAATTCAGATGCAATTAAGTCAACTTACGGAAAACACATTATCCAACACAAACATAAACATTTAAATCATTCATTCATACATTCTTTAAACATAAATAAATACAACAAACAAGTTTTAGATAAATTCGAAATCATACACATTAAAACAACAAATTGGATCTGAATTATAAGAACAAATTATTTTACGCATCTAGTTTATACAGGGTGATTCATTACTATTTGGAAATAATTTAACACTAGAATCCCGACCTCAAATTATGAAGATTTAACCCAAAACACCTAGATAAAATGTCGCTCATTACTAAGTTACAGGGTGTTTTCTCTAAAAATTAAAAAATTATTTGTGCTCAGTATTTTAAAACTAATCGACGTATCCATTTCATATTTGGCAGGAAATGTAGACACTGTACACCCTTCCAAATTACGTTAAACAAACATTTCTGTCTACTACCAGAGGCGTACGATAGGGGTAAGTGACCGGTTAATCGTCCCCAAATTTTTACGTCACTGGCGGAATAGAAATTTTAGTAGAATTTTCGATTCTCCAATATTTTTTAAGTAAATAATGTATTCTTTCCTTATAACGATTAAGTCAATATTTTTCGAGATATTTTAAGTTAAACATGAAGCTGTATAATTTTTTTAATTTTGGTATTATAACTCGGTAATAACTAATATCGACGTTTTGAGCCAGTGGATTGCATTTAATACGCAAATTAAACTTTAATCCGTATTAACAATAAAGATACTAAAATTTATTGACAAAAATAAAATAGATCTTCTAAGTTTAAAATAATTCAAAGTGATTTTAAAATATTATTAAAGCAAATAACCTGATTTCTATTTAAATTACAATCCGATAATTCGCATTTGATAGATAATTTTTCAATATTATTTGTTTCATGTAGTTGCTCTGAACTGAATTAATTTTTTAATTTACCTTATCGTACGCCTCTGGTAGTAGACAGAAATGTTTGTTTAACGTAAGTTGGAAGGGTGTATAGTGTCTACACTCCCTGTTAAATATGAAATAAATACGTCAATTAATTTTAAAATACTAAGCACAAATCGTTTTTAAATTTTTAAACAAAACACCTTGTAACTTAGTAATGAGCGACCTTTCATCTAGGTGTTTTGGCTTAAATCTTCATAATTAAAGGTCGGGATTCTAGTGTTAAATTATTTCCAAATAGTAATGAATCACCTGTATATTTAAAAAATCCTTTTGTTGCAAAACATTTTTATGTTTTTCTAAATTACCATATAAACCTATTATCACATAACGTTTGTCAAATAATGTATGTGTAATATTATAATATATTATTGAAAACTAATATTGGATTGATTAAAGCTTAGAAATAGTTCAACAGCCATGGTAAAATTTCCTCAATTATTTATTCTCAGCCAAAAACTCACAAAATGTTTCAGAGATTTGTTTCGTGAAACATTGTGAACGTCAGCTGCGGGTCAGTCGGTGGGTCGAGCAGTAGTACTTTCCCACGCACGTAGAAAATAATATCACTCCCTCCCGGTTGAAAATTTATCAAATTCTGGGTAACCCAATAACGTTAGGAAAAAAATCAGGTAACTACAAAGTGCTTGATTATAAGTCAACTGATTGACGAATACGAAAAAAATACAATGTCATTATTTTCATTAAATTATGCACCTCAGAAACGTATGTTTAACATAATATAGTCGACATAATTAAATTAAAAAAAAATCTTACCTGGTTTGGACTGAACAGTTATTTGATGAATAAAAACCCAGCCATAATTTGGAGGTTCATTAATAGTTGGGACTTTCAGGTTGCGTGTGATTATATTTGCGCCATGTAACAAGTTCTTAAAAAATTCTGATATAGTTCTGATTGCATGGTGGTAGAGACGAACCATCAATACGTTTCTTGGGCAACTGAAACGACTCATCATTATTACGAAATTTGTATGTGTTTTGAAACAGAATTGCGCCCTTGCCTCATTAATGTTCTCCAGTTGCTTTAAACCAAATATATGACAAATAAACTCTTCTATCTTGCTAAAACAGTCTTCCCTCTTTTGTGATAGATTTATGAAACACTCGGTAAAGTCTTCCGAACTAGTCGGTTTCTACCTTTTCTAAAAAAAAGTCGGGATGAGATTACACCCTGCGAATGCGTAAAATGTTCTAAGTACTGCGTGTGCAATTGTGTAACATTGATAAACCTTTGATTTTTTCCGACGCCGACTTTCATCCAAATTTAAACATTTTCTGAAATATTACTCATATTGGCTTACATACTTATTAATGCATCAATATCGGGGCAACGAATCCTTACACTTGCATTAAAATTTATTTGACAAATGTGAAAAATCATTTTTGTATCAGCTTTTTCGTGAGCCGGACACAATAGTATATTGTTACAAGAGTTTTACGCACGCAAAGAAATAAGTGCGACAAATTGTCTTGTAAAACAAGTATAACATACTATTTTTCTATTTCGTTTCAATTAATATTTACTACTTTTATCTGAGCAAAAAAATTGCTGTGCATGGAAATTTAATTTTTACGGTTGGCAATACTAACTGAAAATGTTTTAAAGTTTAAAGTTAGGCGGCTAAAATTTTTGTATTGAATTGGTTAATTATGGATGCAAATGACTTTTCGTGTACCCCGCCAGAACTAAAAGAAGTAGCGATAAGTGCGATTGACCACTTACTACCGGAAAAATCTAATACTAAATATATCAAAGAATATAAAGGTTTTTCTAAATGGTGTGAGGAAAATAAAGTCGGTTCAATAACCGAAAACGTATTGTTGGCCTATTTCGAGATCATGGGCAGATCAAAAAAGGCATCGACAATGTAGTCGAGTTATTCGATGATGAAGACATATCTTTCCATTTACAAAAACATTGACATTTCAACAAACTTAAAATTAGTAGCATTTTTTAAAAGGCAGAATCAAAACTATCATCCCAAAAAATCATGCATTCTTGAGTCTGAAGAAATTAACCGATTCATTAATGAAGCTGATGACAATATTTTCTTCTCCATGAAGCTATATTTCAGTTTATAAAATTTTGTTTGTTAATACAGATTCATTTAATTTTAGGTCATATTAATTATAGGCTATTGTGGGGCTTGCAGAAGGGATGAACTAATCCACATGTCAATCAACGATGTACCATTAAAAGTGTACATAATCGTAGTAACCTGAGTATTTTTAATCACAGAAGTACTTTGGATTAATATCATTAAAAAATACATTAAACTACGCGACCTTCCCATGCTTCCAATAACAGATTTTTTTTAAATTATCGTTCCGGTAAATGCACGACATCTCCCATAGGGATCAACAAAATAGGAAAAATTCCTAAGAATATCGCAACATTTTTAAAACTGTCTAGTCCAGAAAAATATACAGGACACTGCTTTCGCCGTTCATCGGCATCACATATGGCAAACCAAGGTGGAGACTTACTCACAATAAAGAAGCATGGAGGCTAGAAGTCTTCAGCTGTAGCTGAGGAATATGTGGATGCTTCTTTAAAGAAGAAAATTGACATTTTCAACATGTTTTCAACACGAGACGAAACTGAAGCTTCTACGTCCACTGCGTGTACATCCATACACACGGATCAATATGACAGTGTAGTGCTTTCTCCAGAATCAAATTCTAAAAACAGTAACAAAATTGAAGTGGAAAGAGTCGATGAAGCAGGTGTTAGCAAACAACAAAATACTATTGTGTCCGATCAATCACTTCCACCGATTTATATTTCGGTTAGTGAAACTTCAACGGTGACTGTCAAAATATACAGTCACTGCCATATAAGTGAAAAATAAATTGGATGCGTGCAAAAGTATGGAATTTATTATAAAAAAGTCACAAATTTATGGAAAAGTGCATTCATAGTTGTTCGGATAAATTAGGTTAGGATCTTGATTTTTTTTTAACTTTTGTTCTTTGCTTATTACTAAGGCGTGTTAAGTCTTTCTGTTCTTGTTCTTTGTTAAAATATAATTTTCGTGAATATTGTTCATTCATTATAATATAAAACATACTCACTCTAAAATTATTCCGACATAATTTTCCTTGAAGAGAGAATTAAAGTAAATAATTAATTCTTTAAAGAATTTGCATGTGTTTCACAAATGACATAAACAAATAACATTACAGTAATAGAGATCAGTGAACATCACATTTTCAACCATTACCAACCTCAAAAAAAGAAATCACCAAAAATAATAACGCTAGTGTAAATTTTGTGTAACTACTTTTTGCAAAACAGGGTTACAAAATCGTCATTGTATACGCGAAATAGAAAAAAGTTGTTGTAAGGTTTGTATTATATTAATATCGATACCAATTTAAAATTTAATAATTATACTAATTATCTAATATTAAAAGCGTTTTTTAATTTAAAAATTTTGTTTGCTAATCGTAATTTTTTAAACATGAAGTTAAAAATTACATTATGTGAAAGTTTAGTATTTTCTCATTTCAACTTTTGCGATGTTATTTACGACAAACTTATAAGTAAAACTAACTTACTGCGGATACAAAGAATTCAAAATGCTTGCTTGAGACTAATAAATTAGCTGAGATACATTGGTTATATCTGGAACGCAGACGACACCTCAACAGTCTTTGTTTTTACCTTTAAAACTTCACCCTTTAAAAAGTCATTTCAATACCTAGTAGGTGATTATTGTAATACAGTTTCTAGTTGGAAATTATCATTGACACCAAGTACATTTAAGAAACAAGAAAAGAATGCGCTATTAAATGGAAAATGTATATAATTTCAATTACAAGTTTGTTTGGTCAATACTTCAGAGATTTTGTTCAGTAGCTTGGATAATATACCGATCAAATGCAGTAATGATGATTTTAGCTGTACTTGTACATATTATTTGCAGTACTTTTTTTGAAATATTTTCAAAGTTTAGAGGTTCATATTTCATCTGATGTAACATAAAGTATTCATCGTATATTACATCTCTATATTGACGTGGCTTGGATTCCTCATATGTTTCCAACACAGTCATTACAGTAATTACTGCCGATTTTGTTGTTTTGCAAATGGTGCCGTAAACAGTGACCGTGGCATTGGTGTTAATGGGTAAGAACTTTGAAGTCGTTATCCAAATAAGTCTTGCTGCATTCGTAGTTCCATCTCTGCTCGGACGACAATAATTTTTTTTGTTGATAGTCTGCGATAGTATGGCAGTTTAACTTGGAAATAACCTGCTCAACATTATTTAAGTCGTTTACGCAATTTAGAGTAAAACCTTTTCGTTTTTTATTACATTTTTCTTCTACATTATACAAGAAATTTTCAATATGTTCTGGTGCTACTTCGCTAGTAGAAATACAGGGTGTCCAGAAACTCTTCTGCCAAACCAAAACTACAGGTACTAGAGTTTATTTTACGTCGATTTAACTCAAATTACTTTAATCCAAAAATGCTTCCTAAGTGAGCTACAGCCCTTTGAAAAAAACATCGTTGTATGAGTTTTCTTTAAATCATTCAAAAATGTACTTGTAGTTTCCGTTTAACATATGAAGTTCTGGACACGCTGTATTGTACAAACGTTATTTATCTAAATTTTCATCAAACGGGTTAGTATTACGACTTATCAAATTAGTTATGTGCAAAAGTCGAGTCAGCTTGTTCGCAGCATCAGCGCAGCAAAAAGGTTTTGTCCGATTTATACCTAATGAAACACATAATCCTCAAAGTGTTTTATCAACTAAATAACGCGGATAATTTGTTTGATTAAAAAGGAAACCAATTAATTATTTTTGATTTATATAATTATGTCAAATTACTGAGTCCAGATGCTCCCCATTGACCAAAAGTGATAATCAATAAGTTTTACTTACCGTAAAATGGAGTAAAGATAACCAAAAGTAAAAAATATTTAAACCTGTATCTTAAACCTAACTTTTACTTTAAGTCCAACAATTAGTTCAGATTGGGCATAGATCTGAAGACATCTACCAAATTAGTCGTTACAAATTGGGCATTAAACTTTTACTTGAATAATGATGATTAAATTATTTTATGAGTCTGATACTGCTTTGATTCATCAAATTATTGATTTCTGAAAATGACTTTAGCTGATAGATTTGATATTTCTTTCCGTTTTTTT
The DNA here is from genome assembly GCA_030710515.1 of Abscondita cerata. Classification (NCBI taxonomy): domain Eukaryota; kingdom Metazoa; phylum Arthropoda; class Insecta; order Coleoptera; family Lampyridae; genus Abscondita; species Abscondita cerata. The sequence goes on along the minus strand of JALBCR010000913.1, from coordinate 145,501 downwards.
ATGATAAAAGTTTTTGTTTATTTGGAGAAATTTAACATTAATTTGGGGCGAAGTTGACCGCCGGGGTGAAGTAGATGAAATAAATATAAAAATTGAACGTTGTTCCTGGAAGATCGGTTTCCTGCGAATATTCGCTAAAAAAAGATGATGACAACAAGCCTTCAACAAGCAAGCCTCAAGCAGCAAAAAATAAGATTGTTATAGATAGCAAATTTGAGTTATGTTCAAAGAACGATAAAAGTGAAAGTGAGGTTGTGTTATCTTCAAAGAGTAATCACTGTTCTGAGTTGAAGACCATTAATGTTGAAGAAACAGAAAATAATAAGAAAGAATTGAAAAGCACTGATATACAAAAAGACTAATGGGTTATAGTGCAATATGAAACAAAAAAAACCGTTAGACATTTTATCGGAAAAGTTTTCTCAATAAATTATGATAGGTGACTGTTAAATTTTTAAAAGATAAAGAGATAAACATGACGTTGTTATAAAAAAAATTAAAAGCATAGTAAACAATCCAAATGCATCTCGTCGCGGAGAACATAATTTTAACGTGAATTTATTTTCATTTAATTTCACTTGAAAAGTTTGTGCAAACAACTACATTTATCATGTAATTACTGGGTTTAAAATAGTTATAGCTTATAAATATGTGTTTTTATTCTAATTAACCGCCCAATTTTTAAATAAAATTATCTAAAACTTTACTCTTTATTTTTCACTTGGTTAACTTCACCCCAGCGACCACAAAAACGCTTTTTCAACGGTATTTATAAAAAAGTTTTATTTTTTTCCAAGGAAGAAAATACAAATTTTGAAAATTTTTAAAGCTTTACGGTTAATTAAAACAATACTACGATATCTTGAGAAAAACCTATTTTTTTTAAATTTTCAAATAGGTTATGTTTTCAGTTAAAGGTTGAAGAATGGTCAACTTCACCCCATTTTACGGTACATCACGTAATACTGAGCTGTTTTACGATGTTTGTTTTCTAATACTTTTAATTGGTGATATGTTTGAAACATTTTCGTTAATTCAGTTTATTGAATTGAAGGGTCAAATAATCTTGTTTTCAAAAACTGTACCAAGTAGATTAGAAATTCATTGAGTAAATATATTTTTTCTTGTTGGATTCTTATTAGATGTACACTTTTCATCGATTAAAATGACCGATCCGTTGGAGATCCTTCATTCGCCATGATGGTTGTCAAGCCACAGTTATCAACAAATTTACCTACTACCTTAAAGTATGCCATCATGACATGAAATATTCTAAGGTTGGATAAATAAATCGTCAAAAGTCCTTTCTGTACTTTGTATCTGTAGTGCGATTTTTTGAAATCGCAAGGTCGTATTACACTTCAATGTATGTTTCTCCACACTCAAGAGCCACCTTTGTACTTTGGAATCATGGTTTCATACACTATATTTTTATATATCCGTGAAGCATTATCGTTGTTAAATAACTAATATTGTGCTTGGTCTTCGTGCAACAAACTATTAAAATTAACCCACATTTGGTGTACTGCATTAGTTGAAGATTTGTAGTGTTTACTGTAGCAGTACACTGCGCATATGTTTACGAGATTTTAATGTCGCAACATTGTTGACATTGATATTTGCTAATGAATCTTCATTTTTTACTACTTCTTCGTCGGCAATATTACTTTCAATATGCAGATTCGGTCGTTTATCTTCTTCTTCAAAGGCTTCTTCATTAGCAATAATACTTTCAATCTGAAACATTATGCCTGCAGTATCATAGCAAATCAGTAAGAATGATATTTTTTAATAATCATAATAATAATAATATATATTTACGGGGAAAGCCCAATAATACAAATATTATACATAAAATAAGTGTACAATTCTATTTTACAAATTAAGTGTTAAACTTATGCAAAAGAATAATAATAATAATAGACTTAAATCTATAGAAAAGCAATAACATATAAATTGATTAATAATAGTTTTTTATACAACAATGCATAACAATTTGGTAACTCTATTTTGAGATGTATTTTAAATTTAGATTCACTATCAAAAAAGTTTATTTTAGGGTAAGAATTTTTTGATGAAAATTGGTTTTACAAACATTATTATTTCAAAGATTTTTACAAGCGACGTTTAGATTTATTTGTTGTAGAAGAAATAAACAATTTCAAATTTTATTAAGTAACTTATGAAAGAATATTTGGTCTAGATATATTCTTCGGGAGTTTAAAGTATTAATACCAAGCAATGAAAGAATTTGGATGTAATTTTGAAGTGGAAGTCGAGATTTATATAAAAAAAATCGAAAAAAACGGTGTTGTATTTTTTCTATTTTAGTAATAAGAGTTGAATGATAGGGTGACTAGATAACACAGTAGTATTCTAACTGAGAACGAACGAGTGAAATGTATAATAATTTTATAGTATACAGATTAAGAATATGTATGGAGTATCAAAAAATAAAGCCTAATGCTCTAAGTGTTTTGGATCTAATAGTATCTATATGAGCAATAAATTTTAAATCTTGAGAAAAAGTTACTCTTAGGTCATTAACAGAATTTACAATTTGTAAATTTGTAGGAAAATTGAATTGGAGTTTTAATATGATGAAATAAAATTTAAATTTGATTCGATATTATTTGAAGAACACTATTTATAAAAACGATTTAAATCATGTTGAAGTTGATCACAATCCTTTAAGGTTTTGATAATTTTAAAAATTTTTACATCATCGACAACTAGCAATATATCCGGGTGTTAAGAAACTTCTTTAATATCATTAATAAAGATATAGAACATCAATGGAGGAAGATAAGAATCTTAAGGAACGCCATAGTGAGCTGATATAGGAAAGGAAACAAATCCTTTGTATTGAACTACTTGGGGGCGATTGGATAGGTAGCTTATTATCCAAAATAGTAACGGACTGAGAACACTAAAGTTACATAATTTATTAATTAATATCTTATGATTAACACTATCAAACGCTTTTGCAAAATTAGTGTAAATAACGTCCAACTGAGCGTTCTCATCAAAAGCTTTATAAATAAAATATTAAAAGCAAAGAAGATTTGTGGTAGTAGAACGGTTAGGATAAAAGCCATGTTGTTCTTCTGTAATAATGTTTTTGAGTAGAGGGAACACAATTGAGACAACAATTTTTCAAAAAGTTTTAGAATTTTTAAGTTTTTAGTAATTGGTCTATAGTTCTTCATATCACTTTTACTCTTTTTCCAAAGATTCGGAAATATTCCAGAAAACAATAATTTACAGAATAAAATGTGTATGGGACACGCTAAGACATAACAACATTTTTTTAGAACAAAAGCAGGAATATTATCTGGGCCACAGTTTATTTTATAAAGTAATCTAATTAGTTCATTTAAAATGTCAGCAACACTAATGTTTATTTTATGTAGATTAATAGAGTTGAGTGAAAATCTGTTTTTTTAAGATAACTATTATTATTCATTCTATAGACAGAAGCAAAATGTTATGCAAGAAGGTTTACTATTTTCTGAACATTATTACTTCCAAGAAAACAAAAATAAAACATTTTTTTCTCTTTTAAAGTCGATTTCGGGAGATACTGTATAAGAAGAGAAAGATACAAAAACATAAATAAAATTTAACAAATTTTTCAATTTTTTTAGACCTTTACTGTAAATCCTGGCGTATACATTTAAACCTGATTATCTTGTTTTCGGTATATTCGCCCACTTATAATTGATTCATGCTTTAAATTCTAGAACAGCTTTTTATGGTTTTATCATAGGTAAGAGGGTTCAATTTTTTAAAACCGTAAAGTGTAAGAGTAGTAAGTAATGGCGGATGGTGCAGGTTGTGTGAATTTACCGCTCGTTTGTAGAAAGTGTAAAGCTAAAGTAGTAAATGGCATAAAATGTTCAAAATGTGAAAATAATTTTCACGTAAGTTGTGCAAAACTAGTTAAAAATGTAAAATTCATTAACGATCAAGAAATCACCTGTTTTGATGATGATAGTAACAACGTTGATAAAGACTTCTTTGATGCTATTAACATTGTGGCCGATGACAATGGAAAAATTGATGTACGTATATTTAATTACATCATCAGACAAAAAGATATCATTATTAGTGAATTAAGAAATCAAGTAAATAATCTAAATATTCAATTGGGAAGTAAATACATCGAAATGTTTATGCAAACCAAAATTTCGCAAGGTCAACATGATTGTATAAATAACAAATCAACAATGCAATCAAATACGTATAAAAATAACCGTTTGGTGACAGATAATAAAACTCATTCAAATGCTAAACAACAATCTAAATCGTTCCCTGTAACGGATGCAAATTCAAATATAGCAAACAGTAGCAAATGCCTGCCAGTTGTTACTGAGTCAAAAAAATTAAGTGATGAACAACTAATCGAAGATAATGGTGCCTCCTGGTCAACAGTAGTTAAAAGAAAAATGCGGAAACCTAATCCACAAAAAGAAATAGTAGTAGGGCTCAAAGATAATGCCTCCGGCATTAAAACGATTCCCAAAAAAGGCGTATCTATTCGTATCCAGATTTGATCCAAAAACAACGAAAGGAGATGTAACCAATTTACTGAGAGCAGAATCTCCCGAAGTAGAATGTGAACCAATTATCTGTAAAGTTCCCTGTTCGTACGCATCTTTTAAAATCATTATAAATCTTTGTAACTTAAACAAAGCATTAGAACCAACGATTTGGCCAAAGGACATCCATGTCACAAGGTTTTTTCACCAAAGGAGGCCTCCAATAACGGTAACATAAATTTCAAACCTGATATCTTACTTTTAAACTGTAGATCTTTCAATGTTAACAAACTTAACTATATTAGCACAGAATATCTACAAAATGAATTATACAAAGACTTGAAATTTATACTTTTAACTGAAACGTGGTTTCATATTTTAAATACTGATTATAGTTTTAAGCGCATACAAAATTTTGTCTTAATTTGTCAGTACTCTAGATCTAAGTGCAAAGGTGGTGGTGTTGGAATATGGAGCAAAAATGATCTAAATGTTCGACAAATAAATTTTAATCAATTTTGCATTGAAAAACAGGTTGAAATATGTGATTTATATTGGTATCAGACTCCTAAACAATGTATTTTAATTTTATGTTGCTACAGATCTCCTGACACTGTGGGCGATTTTTGACACATTTCTTAATGTTTTTAACAAAATACTGTTATCTGTATACAAACCTCAGCTCAAAATTATTATCGGGGGAGACTTTAATGTAGATCCAATAAAAAACTCTCAAGAGTACATACAATTAACCAACCTATTAAGTACGTTTAATTTAAAAATCTTATAACAAAACCTACCCGAAATGACAGTATATTAGATCATATTTATTTGTCAGATACTGAATTGTGCAAATATATCGTTGTAGACAACTGCGTTTCAGACCATAGGACAATTTTTCTTCAATGTAATGCTAATTTCGTAGAACCAACGATCGCTTCGAAACTTAAAAGATCATTTCAACGCGATGCTATTGATAGATTTCATGAAAACTTAAGATCTACACATTGGAATAGTGTATATAACATCACAGACGTGGATGTTGCATTTAGCAAATTTTATTCAAAATTCTTAGATCTGTTTGAGTTATATTTTCCTTTAAAACTAGTAAATCACAGAACACAGACTAAAAAATGGATAAACCATAAAACCATTAATTCTAGTAAAAATCTAAAAGATTTATATATCCTAAAAAATAACTTTCCTCAATTTTCTACTTTATATAATATAGCAAAAAGTAATCACTTTAAACTACTTAAAACTATTAAGCAAGAATATTACCAAAAATTGATTACCAATTCCGAAAACATGTCAAAATCCATGTGGTCTACCGTAAATTCTATCACCAACAGGAAGTGTAACATCAAAGAAAACATAACATTAATCTTTAACGGTAGAAAGTATGAAGATGGTTATGAGGTTGCTGAATGCTTTAACAACTATTTCTGTAACATTGCACCTTCAGTTACAAAAGTTTATGACGTTAACAATGAATACACTTTTTCTAACAACGTAAAAAGAAATACAGTAAATAATTCAATCGCCTTAATTCCTATGGACAAAAATGAACTTATAAATATAGTAAAATTTAAGGTTAAAAATAAAAATTCCCGCGGTCCTGATGATGTGCCAGCGTTTTTAATCAAACAAGTTTTTCAAGTTTTAATTGACCCGCTGCTATACAGTGTGTCCAAAATTCGATGCTCACCATTGGTATTTTGGAAACGGTAAGAGTTACAGGGTCGGTTAAATGGAACAATATGGAGGTATTTATCTTACCTCTTCAGACCTTCTCTTGTTTTTCCAAAGAAATGCGTTGCCTACTAGATATTGCAAAAAAAGTGAAAATCGGCATTTTCTTTAAACTTGCGTAGAATCCACACTATTTATCCTATCAAAAATATGTAAATATAAAAGTTGTAGACATTTAGATATTGAATAATATGCGTCATTAAAATATTTTTTGCTTGCATCAGTAGCGAAATATGACCCAAAGTTGCATTTTTTAAATGGAAATGATAATTTATTTTTATACAGTTGAATTACTTGATTTTTTCCTTTTCAACGATATAAGGTTCGAGCTATTTATCTTGTGTACTTTAGAAGATATAAAGAAAAATCATTTTTGAGGCAGATTTATAATGTTACCAAGTTGTAAGCAATAATAACAAAAACATAACGGGTGGATAACATCGTAAAACGAATGAGTTTTCCTATAAAAGATTCTCAATAGTGCGGCCATTGACTTCTAAACATTTTGTATAGCGTTTTTCAATATTTATTCGGCAATTCATTAATTGACGGACGCTAACTGAATTAAAGGCCTGCATGACGCTCTGCTGCAAATCATTAACGTTCTCATAATTGACAACGTATACTAAATTTTTATGTGTCCCCACAGGAAAAATCTAGTATGGACAAATCTGGTGATCGCGCAGGCCAACGTATGGGACCGTTTGTTCCAATCCAACGGTTTCCAAATCTTGCTGATAAATATTCAGTGACGATCCTGGAATTATGGGCCGGGGCGCCGTCTTGCTGAAACAAAATACTTCTTTCTTCTTGAATAGGTAGCTCGTCCAATGCATCTTCGACTTCGGCTTGCAGCAGTTGAAGATATCTAGTCGAATTAAGCGTTTGATTATAAATAAATGGACCTATCAAACGATTTCCCAAAATACCGCACCACACGTTAAATCCGAATCGTTCTTGGAAACGCGATTCTCGAACTATTTTCGGATTTTCATTATTCCAATAATGATAATTATGCCGATTGTAAATGCCGTTGTTTGTGAATCTACTTTCATCGCTCCAAAGAATTTTTAGAAAAAGAATTATCGTTTGTAACTTCATCCAGGTACCATCTACAAAATGTAACTCTTCGAGCATAATCATTCTCTTTGATATGATGGCATATCATTGGCTTATAAGGATGAAATTTCTTCTTTTTTAAAACATAATGTACTGAACTTCTTGCCATACCACTGTCATTCGAAATTTTTCTTACTGAAACGGAAGGCTCAACATTAACAGCGGCTAGAACAGCTATTTCAGCATCCTCATTGTCTTTTTGATAGGTTGTAGGACGAATGGCGGTGAAGGATCCACCTTGTCGAAGATTTTGCTCGAGTCGGGAAAACAAAGTTCTGTGAGGTTGCCTTCTTTCGGGGTATAAGTTGTGATATTCATTTGCTGCCGCAGTTGAATTACGATGGCATCTTATGTAGACAACAAACATGTCCGTTTTTTCATGGTTTGAAAACTGCATCATCAATTTTGAATATGAATAGCTTACTACAACAACTACAAGTTCTGACACGATACTACTGTAACAATATTATTGACAGATTTGATGTGCAGTTGTTTGTTTCTTAAAAATTTGCAATCATGGATAGTGTGATGTGCTTTAAAATACATCTACAGATCTCAAAAACGATTTTTCTTTATATCTTCTAAAGTACACAAGATAAATAGCTCGAACCTTATATCGTTGAAAAGGAAAAAATCAAGTAATTCAACTGTATAAAAATAAATTATCATTTCCATTTAAAAAAATGCAACTTTGGGTCATATTTCGCTACTGATGCAAGCAAAAAATATTTTAATGACGCATATTATTCAATATCTAAATGTCTACAACTTTTATATTTACATATTTTGATAGGATAAATAGTGTGGATTCTACGCAAGTTTAAAGAAAATGCCGATTTTCACTTTTTTTGCAATATCTAGTAGGCAACGCATTTCTTTGGAAAAACAAGAGAAGGTCTGAAGAGGTAAGATAAATACCTCCATATTGTTCCATTTAACCGACCCTGTAACTCTTACCGTTTCCAAAATACCAATGGTGAGCATCGAATTTTGGACACACTGTATATAATAAACCTATCATTCCAAGAAGGAACATTTCCAAAATTGTTAACATTAAGTAATATTATACCAATTCACAAAAAGAACAACATGCATGAGATTTCCAACTATAGACCAATCACGATGACCTCAATATTTGCTAAAATTTTTGAATATTGTTTTTTAAGCAGACTACAACCGTTTATACATAAATTTAATGTTCTGTCAACTAATCAGTTCGGTTTTCAACCAAAAAAATCAACAACTGATGCATTAATTTATTTTTATGATAAATTAATACAATTTCTAGAAATTGGAGAATGTCCTGTTGGAGTTTTTGCGACCTTAGCAAAGCCTTTGACTGCGTAGAGCATAATAATTTGTTAAACAAACTTGAACAATACGGCATCAGAGGCGTTGCTTTAAAATGGTTAGAAGCATATCTAAAAATCGAAACCAATTTGTAACGGTGAATTACCAGTCCGACAAATCAAATTTATTTATTAAATCACGCACTATAAAAGTTAATAAGGGGGTACCGCAGGGGTCAGTGTTGGGTCCTATTTTGTTTCTCTTCTATGTTAATGAAATTCATAACGTTCTATCAGAAAATGTTTCGTGCATTCTTTATGCGGACGATACTTCATTGTTAATATCAAATGAAGAAGATGATACTTTAAGAAATCAATGCAATGACAATCTTAATGCATTAAACTCATGGTTTAATAACAACTCTCTTTTTCTAAATGTCGAGAAAACAGGGTATATGAGATTTCACACAATTCAAAACAAAAGAAACCTGGAAATAAATCTTCAAATTAACAATAATAACATCATAAGAAAAACTTGTATAAATTTTTTAGGCCTAAATATTGATGAAACCCTCAATTGGAAAGAACACTGCTCTAAGCTGATTAAAAAGTTAAACTCATTAACATTCCTTTTTAGAAATCTAAGAACCGTGTTAACTTTTGAACAACTTATCATAGTATACCACTCTATAGTGGTACCACATATTAGATATGCAATAGGATTTTGGGGTTCATCTACAATGGTTCAAAATGTTTTGAAATGTCAAAAAAAATAATGCGCTTAATTTGTAGTCTGCCGTACTCGTACTCATGTAAAGAGTTTTAAAAAAAATAATATTTTAACAGTCATCAGTTTATATATTTTGAGTTATGCAAATTTGTTTATCTTCACAAGACAGTGTTCGTTAAGAACAAAAACATCCACCACCACAACTTAAGAAATATTGATCTGTATAGATTACCAACAAACAGGTTGCATATATCTGAAAAGTCACCCACAAGTATAGGGAGAAAATGTTTAATCACTTGCCATTTTAGTAAATGGCTGCTTTTATAATATTGATGAATTTTTTGTTGTAAATGTTTGTAATTTAAATACTTAATTTTTATATTTTTTTACTTGACGTGTCCAATACAATGTATTTTGTTGATGGAAATAAAGTTATTCTATTCTATTCTATTCTATTCTATTCTATCACCACTGATGAATTTATATACATTTTCATTGTAAATTGTTTCGCTACATAATGAATTTTTCCTTTTATCGTCTGTTATCCAAAGATTCTATTCGTGAAAATAATGTGCAGGATTTTTATTTTAAAGAAATCGATTGTCGTTTATAAATTTTTAATCATTTATAAAGTTTTTAAGACAAGTGTACTCTTTGTCTGCTTTACCATAAATCAATTTTATTTTATTATTATTTTTTTTTCTATCGAAGGATCGGTATCTTAACTTAAATAAATACACGCGTCCTTAAAACAATAACAACATAAGTGATCAATCCGTGTACCTAATAGGAAAAATGATTATAGAAACTTACGCTAGTAAAAAACAATGATATCTCTGGAAGGAATCTGAATGCACATCACTTATCTATTTTCTCTAGTGGCATAAGTGAATTGATTTCCTTCCACCGGCGGCGAGTTAAATAAACATAATTATATGTTTTAGAACTAGATAGATATTAATTTAAATACTTGGTTTTTTATTACTATTTTTGAAATTTTATTTTATTTTTTTTAACATGTCAAAACGAAAAATCTGTAAGTTTTGTAGGCTTATACTATTTGAAAGGATAATTTCACATTGCAGTTATTAATCCGTTATAAATACAAAACAAACACCAAATTTTATTTATAGCTTCATGCAAGTTATTGAATTTAATCTCTTTACATGCGATGTTATAGTTATGAATATTAATAATTCAGTAGTCGAAAAACCTTTTAAGTTATTTTGAATATACACCAAACCTATCATTAGTGAGATCACATAAAATAAACTATATTCTGTTGAGGGATTCTGCAATGAATAATTTATCATCAGTGTTGTTCTTTTTCTCGTGTTTAAAATACTTAGATATATAAAAAAATAGAAAAATACATCCTGGAAGAGGCTATAATTTTTATATACACATGTAATAAAAGAGGTAAATGTTTTATAACTTATTTAGTTTTTTAAACTTGTTTTGATTAATTAAAATACTTAAATACTTCAAACCCAAAATTTAAAAAAATTAAATTTAATATAAACTTCATTTTCGGCGCTTTTCTGGTGAAATAACATTTGTTCAGGTGGTAATTAATATGAATGCATTAAAATTTAATTTTTCCTGAAATGTTTTGTGACTGTTCCCTTTGTTTGTTTTACTCTACATATGCCAACGCTATATAAACTGAATTTAGTTTTTCATTATCATTAATTTATGTTTAAATATATTTTGTGTAAAACCATGCTTTTTTTGTAAATATTAACGTTATTAAGTATATACTTATTTAAAAAAATATTGTAAGGGCGTTGAAAGTTTATTCGGTTCTTCATGCATACGTTGTTTGTTTAGTTTGTTTATGTTCTAAATGTACCTCCTATGATTTAAATCGAAAGTTTTGCTGTAAAACTAGACAACGTTTCCTCTAAAACTAATCTAAACATTTTACTATTTGTCATTTTAACTAGAACTTAGTTGGAGAAGAAACTTGTAGTTCAAAGTAAATATATGTCAAGTAGAAAACTTTTGCATGCAAACATATTCGATAAAAAAACGGAAGCATACAATTATTCAAGTTGAAGTTTAAACGAATCTAACGAAGTAGGTATATGTGCGTATAGGCAATTAAAGCAAACAAGCATTTTTTATTGGAATCGTTTGGATGTTGCATAATGGAAAATTGTGAATAATAAAATATTGTTATACATTACGTAAATTTTGTTACACTTCTTGGCAAGTTAACATAAAAGGATTTATAGAAGCGTTATAAAATTTTTGATTTACATTCATACTGCATTAATCTATTTAAACGTGACTAGGTACTCTATATTTCACATTTTCATGCCACAATTTATATAGGTATTTTTGTTTGACTTGTATTCAAAGTGTTTTACGCTGTAATACCAATTAGTGTGATAATTGAATATTTTAAATTCATAATGTTTCTTCAAAATTTGTTATGCATGTGTTTCACTTTTTAATTATAATTTGATAACTAAACTGATGTAATTCTTAAGCATGTTTTTTAATTGATACTATTGAATTAATTGTAAACAATCCGTTCTACAAATATTTCTCTTTCTCTCTCTGTTTATATTTCCGTAGATACTAACACTGCTACTTTATCGATTTTGTTTATACTTTTCTACAATTAATGCAATTTAATTGATCTAATTTATTTCGTCTAAATGCTTCATACATCTAGGGTAAATCCGGGATAGATGCCCCACATTTTTTATTTGGCAATTTTTTCAAAAAAATATATCCATAAATAAAAATTGTGGAAATATTAAAACAAATAAATATTCTTACACTTAAGCTAAAGAAGTAACATACTAACTAATAGTATTAACTGATTATGCAAAAAAACTGACAAAGTAGCATTTACCATCATCCCCGGAATATTGGTCGAAGATGCCCTTCAATAATATTAGTAGTGTTCTATCCTAAAAAACAACAGAAAAAACTAGGCTAAAACATTAACTTTTCTTCTTTGCAAGGACTTTCCCAAAGATTTTTATATTTGGAACAGCCTTCATGGTTCCACTTTTGGCAGTAAACGCATTTAACCCAATCGTTTTTTTTTTTGGTTGCTTCATACATTTCTCCACAGCCAGTGCATTAGGTTACATCTTCCTCACTAACTGCATGGTTTTTCTTGATAAAGCACACTTTAGTCAGTGTCAGTATATGATTCAAATTTTCTTTTAAAATTTCTTTGTTGTTTTTGCGTTATTCTCTTTTTTTATTTTTTTTAACTAATTTACTTTTTCCTTTTTTTTAAATTTTTTTTTGCAATGTACTCTTCTTTTGAGACAAAAATTCTGGACTTGTCATAACAGCAGCTATATGACGTTCACGTTTCTTTACTTCCTGAACTTTACCAACTGGAACAGGATTAATCTTTTCTAAGATTTTGCCTGGAGTGATAGTATCATCTAGGACAGTATGGCCTTGAAAATTGTTTTCAGGTTCATCGTTCTGTCAAAAATATCCAGGTACTGGATTTTGTATATAAGAAACTGAAACCTTTGTTGGCGTTTTTTGACCTGATAAAACTAAACGTTTAGATGAGACTGATTCTGTTGTAGATAGAGGCATTTACGAAATAGCATTCACTGTAGTAGGACTCAGATATTTAGGAGCATTTCCGCCATCAGGAAAGCATAATCAGGTACCACGTTTGCACCGTAAGGATAAATGCCTGTAGATTTAAAAGCAGATATTGCATTCTTTGGAATGGCGGATTTTGTCCATGACTCATAAAGTAGCTTTCCGAATTGCAAGCGCTTTATTTGGCGGAAAGGATTTACTTTTATCCAACCTTGACTAGCTTTATAAAAAGCAGAAACTTAAAAACTGCACGGTCAAAGAGTTGTAAATAGTGAGTCATATGATTTTGGAAACTCATGATTACAACATCGTTTGCTTCTGCATAATCCAAGATTTGGACATTGCAGTGGGACGTGTGTCTATCTACAATGAGGAGAACTTTTCCATGGGGCTTCCTTGCAATTAATATATTTTTAACCATTCCGTGAATATATTCGCGTTCATATAAACAAAGTTTTGAGACATATACATTAAAGCTCTCGAGGCATACATCCTGATACTCTCCTTTTTTGTTTTTCCTTTTTATAATGCATGTTGGGGGTAAAAACGTACCCTTTGCGTTGCAACAAGCAATAGCAGTACTTGTTTCCCCTTTTTTTCCCGATGTTACCGAAGACACACTTTTATTACTTTTTTCTGCTACTACAAATCCGGGCCTATTATTAAGTTGTAAGCCAGTTTCGTCCATATTAAAAATATGACCAAGTTTTTTAATTTTTTAACTCCAATACATTTTGCAGCAATTGAAAATAGTTTTCGACCACTTCCTTATAATAAGTAAGTGGAATAAAAACAAATAATAATATGTTAACATCTAGCAATGTCATGTAATTCGTATTTGTGTCGGATTTCTGTGCTTTTATGTTGCCATAAATCAAGAATAAATGGAGCACACAAAAACAAATATTTTTGGAATTTACCTGTTCAGTCCTAGGACACAAGCCACTGATTTTCTTATGCACAAATCATTATTACGCCTAATAAAGGAGTTCAGCCAGTCGTATCCAGCTCTTTTGTTAGAAAACTTATGGTTAATGTGTATGGTGCATGCGAAGTTGTATGCCAGCACTCTCACATCCTCTCTAGTAGCAGCAAACCCTTGGCTTTGTAATTTTTTCAAGTGAGATGCTAATTTTCTTTCATTTTTAGTGCCAAGTAATGGACCGCGGCCTATGCCTATTTTTGGGTCACTACTTTTTGAATTCTTCTTCGCAATGTCTTGGAAGGGATTTTATATATGCGTGAAGCTACATTAATGTCCATTAAATTATTGGAAACAGCATTTACGGCATTAACTAATTACTTCTCTGTTATTTTTCTCTGTCAGACTTACGCTGATAGTTAGGCAGCATACTGAAAACTGAAAATTTTGAGTTAAGTAGGGCATCTTTTCCAAAAATGCGGTAAAGGTTCCCTAGTAATGTATGGCACGAAAATTCAATCAAATAGCGTGTTGAAAAGTCAAACCCTAACGTATAAAATGCCAAAATATATTACAACTCAAAAACAGAGGTACATTTATGCTTAATGTGTTTTGCAAGATAAAACAAAAAGCTACTCAAGAATTTTTCAAACACATTGAAATACAGTTACGTAAATAACTTACTTTAATATCGACAAATATTAATAAAACCACAAACTACACTTCCGACTACAGCTATATATTATTGCTAACTAACACAAGCGCCATCTAGTAATTAAGAAGAAAGTTATAATCGTGTGCCGTCTTCCCCGGTAGGGCATCTTCCCGGATTTACCCTACGTTTTGAATTTATTTTATAGTGCAAAAGGAATTGAAGATATTTGTACCATTAAGTTAACTTCATCTTGGCCTAAAGATGACTTAATAAATAGTCTGATAATCAGTTACCTTTCAAATTTGTTCAATATAAAAAGTTATTACGGTTTATTTGTAAACAAATTAACTAATAAGATAGCAGTGTTAGAAAACCTTGCCGGCAGCTTCTCTTAGTCGGAAGTGGTCGTGGGCTTATTTAGAATCGTTAGAACGAAGGCTTCTACACTGCACGAAAAATTTATAAAGCGCCAACCAGTATTGCGTATAAGAGATTTTCTAGAGCCACTAGGAACTCGTTGACACAAGAAACAAACCGTACGTTGGTAGAAATATATAATTATAGCGACTAGACTTCAAACACAACGCATATTAAAATACAGAGTCACACAAATATATATACATAATATGGTTTAGAGTTAATAGCAATATGCAGTTACAAAATAAAATAACTTAAGAGAGCGAATTAAGAAACAAGTAATAATTGAAGGCACAAGCACCCAAATAGGTTAGCTGTCGTCATGTATTATGAAATTTTGACAGTCGTAACTCCGATTGTTCCATGCAAGCGATTCACTAATCTCGAGTGGCAAATATTGTTATTAATGTACAAATTACGTGAGGTACCGGACCTTGGTCGATCATTTAAATAGTTTGAAAGCGCAATACAATTAAACAAATACTTTGAAAGATCTTTCTAGTTTACAGAAATTCTTTACACAGCGCAAAGGTAGGGTGTTAAATTCACAGCCGTAGCACGGGTACATAAAACGCGACAAAAATCATGAATAACATGCATAAAAAGAATTAATTTAGCTTGTACATAGGAAGTTCTTAGTGTTCGAAAGTTAATAGGCAGATGTGACAACTCTCGTATCTAAATCCGGCAGTGCTTAGTGTCCAGCGAAGAAAGTAAAGACAAAATGGACTCCGTTTATAACAGTTGCTGGACTGCTCACAATGAACCAGATAACAATATTATCTTGTGTGATGTCTTTGACAACGAAAGAGGTTTAAATTCCCACGCTGGAGATCTTCACTAATAATATCCGACCCAGTTCGTTATGTTAAAGTAATTTTCGAATTATTATCTATACGCCAGCATAACCATAATTAAGGTAGACCCATAGGAATAAACGAGGAGCACACAAAAAATCAAAAAAAAATAGTGTCTGTAATTGATAAAAACCGTGATAGCGGTTTCATTAAAAAAGTAAAAGTGTACTCACGAACGAACAGTAGGTGAAGACTTATTCCTGGTTGTACGGGGTGATTTTACTTCAGTTTATACTAGATAATTAGCACATGTCTAGCTGTTCAAATTTTAGATAATGCTCAATGTACACCTTTCACAGACAGATCACCAAATAGAAAAAAAAGTACGTCTTTTTCGACCGGCTAAGGAGACATTATCGGAACCGACAATTTTAAATCAACAAAATCCCCAAAAAATTTACAACACAAAAAACGTCCCCATCGCATTAATGTAAACACGGTTGTCTATACTCTAGGGAGAAATTGCTCTACAAATCAATTTTTAATTACGGATTTTTGTTTGTTTGTAAAATAATACCGTCACAAACTAATTTTGATATTATTTTAACAATTTGTTTTTGGGGCCTTTTGGTGATCTAATGTCGTTCAGGTACTGGTCTAAAGGCCATCGTTGACTAGAATTTTACAAACACAAGTGGCCAGTTTCTACAGATGTCCTTCCATCTGTTATGTTGGATTTGAGATTTCTACTTTTGTATTTATACTGGTACAAAAAAAAATCCGTTATAGTCGCTGGGTCGTCAAACATTGTGAAATTTGTTAAAGTCAAAAGGGCACCAAACGAGGATGACTTGATGATTATCTTCCAGCCCTGGTTTACCGGAAGCTTGACTTGAAAAGGTACTTTCTAGAGCCTAACTTTGGAAGCACTAGCACTGATCTGAAATGTTTTAAAAACCCACACAAAACGTAATCAACTCTGTATCAAAAAGACTTTTGACAACGTAAATTTAATATATGTTACTGCATTTGAAACATCTACATAATCAAGAATAAATATTCTAAAATCTAAACAATAATAATAAAGATTTTCACAAGAATGTACAATTAAATCTTATTGACCACGTGATCCTTAATTTACAAATATGTATCTAAACACAAAAATACTGTTTATAGGTTTACATTTGTTAATTCAAACTAACTCAATCAATAAGAGCATAATTAACCTTGTCTGTCACAACATAAATTGCATTAGGTAACGGCCTGGGATTGTCTTGAATAACTGAATTTGTGCAAACACAATAAGAGTAATAATCCAACTAAATAGTTAAACGCAAAAGAACTTTTTTGATACAATATTTACGCAATAATTATTCGCTTTACAATGTCGACAAAATTATTTGAAGTTAAAGCGTATTTATTTAAAACAAAACGTCTGCTGGGATTGAACAGTGTCAAACAGGTAACCGTAGTTTACAACGTTTTACTACCTGGTACCGTAAGAGGCTTCATCAAAGCGAAAAACTTGAAACAAACAATAGAAAGTTTAAACACCACATAATATTTTGGAATAAAGAATACCTTTTATCTAACTTTTCAAAAGCGAAAAACTTTATGCGAAAGCGAACATATTTAAGCAAATCTACAACCAAAATATCAACAAAGGTTACATTTTGTTTGCATGCAAAAATTAAAGGCTGATATTGTCGCACTTATAAATTATTAATCGATTTGGCTAAACCACACAACAAGTTCTGGACTTTCGTTAATAGAAAGAAAAATATTACATTATCACCTCTGTATGATGAAAATTGATTTTTTTACGCGTAAATGATTTTGGACTTATGAAAGTGTTTGTTTTAAGTGAGTTGTGCTGTATTTTAATTAGATTTTGTTTATGTTGATAAAGCACATTTGTTTTCGAACCAAGTTTGCTGGAATATTTATTTCTTTGTCATTTGATTTGTACCAGTTGTAGTATTGTGAACTTACTTGTCTTCAATGTTCGCACTATAAAACTTGCTTGTTTTAGTAGTCATTATCAAGATTTTGGTACATTAATTAAGTCTTTGTTTGCTTCAAGTAAAGAACTCGAATTATGTTGTTGTTAAAGTAACATTGGATATTTTGTTTTGACTAGCTTTACACTACACTGCTTACAAACCACGGTTAAATTCTAAATTTGCAGATTGATTATCTTTCACAGAACTGTAATGTATTTTTTGTAAATTTCTTTGTGTGTGTAGAAATCAAATGGAAGGGAAATGTACGTCCCCAGATTGTATTTTAGTATTTTTAAGGCAGTCGATAATCCGACTCTAAATTATTAACATGTACGAAAACTGAATAATGTTGTTAAAATTATACAACCGTCAGTAATGAAAGTGCGCGAATTGTTGTTTTTGAATTGAAATTAAATTGAAAAATGATTTGTATGCCTCGTTAAAATTACGTTGATAATGAAAATAAGAAACAATAATTCGCAAAATAAAGAGATTTTCCCTTCGATTAAAGTCGAAACAATGCTAGCGGACAAATTAATATATCTACCCTGCGAACTAAATACGGAAATTATGTATCTTGAAGGTGCATTTTTTTTGTATAAATTTGGCATAATAACAGACTGTTTCAATTTAAAGAAGTTTAGTGTAACTACGACATAAATTTGTATTAGGTGTATACCAAAATTAAATTGTTTGTCTTACCAGAAGAACCAACTGTAACTAATCTGATTATTTATTTCGGAAACCTATCGTACCTGAGTGATTTCGTGTTCTGTTACGAATAGCCCAAAATTAAGTTAGAAAACGTCCTTGTGTACGTTTTTTTTGTTTGTTCCTAATACCATTTACTACAATAACGATATTTTTATTAGCTTTGCACATTTTTTCAGTAAATCGTTTATTGACTCAAATGCAATGACCATCAACGCTTTATTATTCATTCTACTTCTCTAAATATCTCCCAAAATGACAAAAACCACGTGTTATGGGCATTAAAACAACTAAAAATTTTTAAAATATTATTGTAGAAATATTTTAGCTAAATTTTTGATAATTATTTATTAATTATAATAGTTTATAAAAAAATAATTGTAAAGCTAAGTTAATTATAGTGTGTTTAAAAAATCATGAATTAAGTAAAAAAAACCTACCATAATAGAATATAAATATATAACAATTACACAAAAACATAAATATTAGATTTTACAATAAAATTTTATATATGAAACATGTATATTGATTGACATACAAACAAACAATGATAATATTTTTATTTCCTTATATAGAAAGTGAAAATGTTTACATATTTTGTGTCTTTCTTTTATTTATTAGGTTAAAATACATCTTATTTAAATTTAAAGTGTCTGTTTTATAATTAATTGAGTCTTTATTTTGTTGTATTTTTATGGTTTCCATTAATAGTCGTGTTTTTAAATTAATTTCATTTTTTTAAATAATGGGAGCGTTAAAGTCAATATCGTGTTTATGGGTTACTGCATGTTATGTTAAGCCTGTGTTAGTTGTGTTACATTTTTTATATTGTTTTTAATTGAATATTTGTGTTGATTGACGGATATATAATCCTTTACAATTTTTCCAATTACTCTGGTATATTAAATTAGAGCGTTTAATTTTTTCAGTTTTAGTTTATAATTGAGTGTAAATTTTACTATCTATTGTTATTTTTAAATTTAGTAATTATTTTATTTTTATGTAATTCTTTTAATTTTTTCAGATAAAATTGGAATATAAGGGATACTAATGTATTTTAAATTTTCTTCTACTTCATTATTATTTTGAGTGTTGTTATTAGTTTTGTTGATTTTTTATCTGCAAGAGTCTTTTATTCATAATTTTGTTAATAAATTCTAAACGTTAATAATGTTTTATTAAAATACTAGCTGTCCCACCGCGCTTCGCTATGGTAAATTAAAGAATTGTTAGCAGTACATTTCGACCTCCTCAGAAACATGCACACCACTGTGCGACGAAAAACCGCTAAAAAGTGGTAAATTTCGTGTTTTTGTTGCATTTTAACAATTTTATAACATTTTCATATTTATTCACCTTTTAAACTGGTAAAATTACATAATGTTATAATATTTACAGAATACTATAATGTATGTACATTAAGTAAATAATACTATTATTTCTTTTATTTACACGGGTTGGCAAGATATCCATGGAACCCTTTCAGAAGACTCGTCAGTTTCCCCCGCCAGTAACGTTGGCGTGGCTTAGGTACGAAGCGCTCCCATTGCCCAGGGCTGAAGGACCGGCTATTACTATGCGAACCGTGGGCCAAACACTGGTAGAATATTCTTTTCTATCTCATATGTTTTTACGTTTGAATGATTATGATATCAGCTGGTGGGGATAACTAATCAATTATCACTTACACAGTTATCGACCGAGGTTTAAAATTAATAAATTATTCATATTTATTAAATAATTGCACTTATGAGCATAAAAAATAGATAAAACCTATTCTCAGACCTACCGAATATATAGAAAAAACTTCATTAAAGTCGGTTGAGCCGTTTTGGGGAAGTTCGAGGACAAACACCAAGACTTATAATGACACTTTTTTTATATGTCATAGTTGTGCTTGAATTAAAGTTTAAGTATTTGTCTGTTTTAACGTCTTTACGGTACCAGTTAGTAACTATCCTTTCATTTAATTGTCTATAAATTGTCATATCTAAAAAAATATCCAGAAATCAGTGCTACGCCTATCTCAGCTCGCGCTTTTAGCCGAGCGGTGAAAAGGTTTTAAGAGACGTTATATGTTATTTATGTATTGTAGACAAAATCTGAACAAAACGACAATAATTTAAAAAAAACGATTGCAGATATTTTTTTGAGTTTAACCAGTAAATATTGTAATTGTAATATATGTCAACTTTAATAAGTAAATTACTCTATTATTAATTAATAAATTTTATGGAAATATCTTATAAACAACTGCAATGTTTAAAATGTTTTGGTTAAATTTACTAAAACTCTTAAATCCTTCTAGACATCCGAAATCTATAAGCTTAACACATTTTAGAATTCCTTTGACATTTAACGTCCAATCACATGTTAATCTTAGTGACCCAAAAGTTATTTAATAAAGTTAAAGAATTTTCGTTTCTATGTCAAAGTTGGAGAATTGTTGGTGTCTGACAGTTCTGATGGATGAGTTCATTGAAATCGATGAACTATTTACGAGAAACTACTTATTTTCTGCTGGAAAAAGTCTTTTAATATTGCAAATAAATTTATAAATATTTCAGACGGTAATTCCGCATTGATTCGAAAACCACTCATAATTATATGAAAATTTATTGCAAATTATGGACGTTTTCGTTGGTACTATTAAAATTTAATGGATTTCTACATCGCGTAGATTCCCACTGAGCTTACGCAGCGGTTTTTGCAATAATCATTTATAATACCGAATAAATCCGACTGCGGAAATGTATACGAATCTTATAAACTTAAAATACAATTTGAAATTTTATATCAAACAGAATACTTTGTTTCAATCAGATGAAGCAATTGTGAGAATTCTCAACAAACTCCATTTGTTTCTCTCGTAAGTATTTTCGTTCAAATATTTCAGCCAATCTCTGTACTAGATGATTTCATATATTTCATCGAACTGTCTACGCTGCAGAAAAATAAAATGCGACTAATATAGGTCAACGTAATTTGTAATATTTGCGTAACCTTGTGTATATTTAATAAATATTCGGAATATACGCAAAAAATTGGACATTACCTCATAACGTCATAAGAAAAAGGTAAAGCAATAATTTTGGAAAAATATGATCCGAAGTTTTCGTATCCGCTATTAGTCATTTAAAATTGCAACATTTCTGCATATACGTCAAAAATTCTGATTTATGCGGCAATTTGAAGAATTCAATTTACTTTTGAAATAGATTTAGTTCCATCACGATCATACATAAACATACATACGTACACCTTTAAGTTTTGAAGATACATGGAGAAGAAAATGGAACTAATCTAAAATGCTATACTCGATTTTGGTTTTCTTAATGGTTGGCTTAGGTATTCCTGAGGAAAGCAAAAAGTATATTAATGCCTATTACGTGAGCGTATTCAAACCCCTAAACGTACGGCAAATTGTAGTAGCACTTCAAAAACAAATATTATTGTGTAAAGACTTACCTCAAGATTGTAATCGTGAATCTCGACAAAAGAAACACTTTAGCTTACATCTTTAATTAATCTTACCTGTTAAACACAATGGGACGAATAATTATGTAATTTTACAAGCTTTCAGGTCGATAACGAGATAGCCTCTATCCACTTAATAATTTACGAGAAGCAATTTGTCTAAATTCTTTTTTTATTTAAATTCTAATTAACAAAAAATTTTCCATCTCTTCTGCTTTAATTCCGTTTGTTTCTTAAAATAGAACATTACTATCTAAAATCTTAATCTTTCTTGAAATTTTTGTAACCTTTACTAAAACTAAAAAATACAGCAATGCTGATTCTAAATTTTCGAAATTCTAAATTATAGTATAAAAATTTTTTGTGTTTCTTTTTTCATTAGCACTCATCGAACAATAAAATGCGATAGTTTATAAAAGGTCGTTCAATAAGTACTCGAATAAGCTTTGAAATCAGCCCTGTATCGTTGCATCAGCAAAACAACAATAATTGATTCTAAGTCTTAAAGTACGTGTTGCAATGATAATGTTTTCAAAACAAATAAGAATAAATCGTATTTTGAGAAATTTGAAATATTTGCTTAATTTATTTTTTGGTGCATCTACTGTTGTTGCTATACGAGTACATTATGTTAGTGATTATAAATACGAAATATAGTTATTTATGTATTAATATGTTATGTATTATATGATACATACAAAGTTTTATGTTTATTTTAAGAAACATTTAGAGAAAAAATTAAATTTTTCGGAGGTTTTTTTATTATAGCGTATCGTTGCTGTCACGGTTGCTATTGCATTATTTTCAATTATTTTGCGGTAATTGTGTCAATAACGACGGAAGGTGGAATTTCTGATAAAATAAGAGACAGAGCTGAAAAGCAAACAATTAATTGTTACCGAAAAAATCAAAAGATTTAATAACTAAATTGACGAGACAATACTAATAAGATTAGTATGTATTGTTCTTCTAATTCTTAAATTTTGTTTATTGTAAGTGAAATATGTGTCTAACGACATCTCGTGTAATCAGGGACGCGTGTCTTGTACAGTTGTATACAGCACTTAAGTATACACCTCTGAAGAGTCATAATAAGAGCGAAATGCGCATCAGGTGTTCAATCGTGCGTGTATGCTACTGTGCAGAAAACTTGGCTTTATCGACTTTATTGCATTAAAATTATCGTTTAGATAACGATGTGCATTTAAAACATTCATCCGTCGTTACAGTTATCTGTAGGCATTGCTTAGTTTATTTATTGTATTACATATACTACAACATTATCATAGTTTAAAGATCTCCTACCGGTTGCCCTTCCATGTGCAGAAATCTTAAATCATATTTTGAAGTTATTTTAACTGCATTTTTTTGTGGCCTGAGTCATTCAGGGAAAAGCCATTGGAGAACAAATATTCAATGTTAAAGTCCAAATTTGAAACTACATTTTTAACATCAATGTCGGGAAGGTACAAATTAGAATTAGTCCCACGGGTCCGTTCTTGATTCTTTATTATTTGCACTGTACATAACTACGATGTGTAAGAACCTACCGTGTTTTTATCACTTCTATGCGAATGGCCTTTAACTTTATTTACATAGGAGCATATCTGACATATCAATACTTATTCAGAAACGGAATTCCTCTCTTTAGAGTGTGTCCCAATGGGCTAAAGCCAATGACATTGCAATCGACTCAAAGAAATCTCAAGCCAAGATATTCGGTAGTAAACATGTTATCTCTCTTATTAAATTTGCAGGACTTCCATCTCTAAAAATTGTAGACCAAGTTATACCGTATGTACATGTTGCTAAGAATCTAGGTGTTATAATGGACAGCTGCCTCTTATTGAAGTTTTACATAATTAGTCTTACTAAAAGAGTATTATCCACCTTACACCCACTTAGACAATGTCAAAGGATTGTAACCGTAAGACTCGTCTATTTTTGTATAAATTGCTGGTTCTTTCACTTTTAGATTATGCAGATGTCTTATTATCAAATATAACAGAAGAGCAAGCACGTAGGTTGGCAAAAAATTACGTGGGAATTAGATACATCCGCAGCCTCCGTAAATTCTTTCTTTCCTTATATAAAATGAAAGAGTTTTATACCATATCTCTTCTCTTCAATATACTTTCAACTTCTACTCCATTTTACTTAAATTCCTTTTTCACACTCCTTCGTTCACATGGTTGTTTTACATGTTCTAATCAGGATTGTGTTTAGATTTATCCAAGAGATACTACGCAATTTGCACACCAGTCATTTAAAATAAAGTTTGTCAGACTTTCGAATGGTCTGCCGAAATCAATAAGAAACGTTGAGGGCACTTTGCTCTCATTTAAGTTACATATAAAGACCTTTTTTTAGTTTAATCTTTAAATTGATTGTACATGTGCGTGTGTGGTATGGTTAATTACTATTTTCTCTTTATCTATTTTTTATTGGTTAGGTCGACAGTACATGTTTGTATAAAATGTATAGAGTAAGTAAATTCATAAAAGTAGCATTAGTTCAACTTATCGACAAGCGCTGTAGATACAACCATCAAAATTCCTATACGTTTAATCTGGTGGGTCTCAGTGCTTCGACTTCCACATCTTATAAATAAGAAGAGGATTTTATGCGAAGGTTTCTGAACCAAAAATTTAAACACCCCCTGTTTCTCTCTATTTCGACTAATTAAAATATAAATTATAAATAAACTATGTTTAAGAAACCACTTCTACTTCGTCGCCCGGGTTTCGTTAGAACAAATATAGTTACAATTTCAGTAATTTATTGAAATTTTACAAGATCTTTATTGCTCAACCTTAAAATGGCGATGAAAATTAACGAAAATGCACCATCATAGCAAAGATTTTGAGGAGACATCCATATGACTAAGGCAGGTGTTTGACAATTTGAGAATTATTTCGTATTCCGCATTTACGTTAAATATGGCTTCGTCAGCACATTGTTTAGAGTTTTTTTTTGCACAAATGTGTCATTGAATCGTTTTATTTCTGCCAAAAGTTTATTAATTGACGGGTTTCGAAATAGTTTTAAATTTTTTTTAACTTTAAAAACACCGACACACTTAAATACTAATTTGTATTAGTCTTGGATGATTTATAATGTGGTGCATAACATTTCACACCATTCGTGATAGATCTACAGACAAACCTGTTACATCAACATCTAATACCAAATTATCTTTAATTTACAAAATTTAGAAGCGCTTTACTCCTTCTTAATTTTTAATTTCTTAATTAACCAATCAAAAACATTGACATCAAACAAAAAAAACTCAACTTAACAAAAGGTATTAATTGCGAACGTGTAGGTTTAGAATTTTCATAAAATTTCCAACTAAATAATAAAAGTCAGACCAAGAAACGATGGATACTTCTGCAGCTTCAGTTTATTTGTTTATTCGATGGTACATTTTCGTTCTTGTATTGTAAAGTAAGTGTTATGTATGACACCCCAGAAGATCAGTTTAAACCTGTATAGTGTGGTGACGAAACCGTGTGCAATTGTGTATTGGTTGGTCTTGATAAAGCATTTGCTTCAAGGTTTAGGAAAACCAATTAAAGCTAAACATACCCACTTTAGTTTTATATGTAATAATATTGATTAAGTGTGTAAACATTACAGAAGGTAAATAAGAACATAAAATATAACAGCAGTGAGTTTATGTAAAACATTTCCAAGGAAAAACTACAAACAATAAAATTGTAGACTAATTTCTTTATAAGAACGTAAAACAAAATGAAATTGCTAACAACTTATAGTTTGTATTTCCTTAATTGAAATTAAAAAATATGCACTTAATATAATATTTGAAAAATGTACTCTTAAAAATAAAATCGGGTTATTGACGTAACAAATTTGCAACCCAAAAAAATGTATGTTTTATCCACAAATGTGATGACTGTAAACAAAATTAATGGTAGCAGCTTTTGACAAGTCTATCGTTACAAAGTTATTGCTTATTATTGAGCGTTTCTCTCAAAACGAGTGCAAATATAAATTACCCTCACTAGTTACTTCAACAGTCTTAAAAGTAATTTATAAAAACTATGTTTCGATAAAAATTCACGTCTATTAGGATTTACTTTTCTAACGTTAAAATTTTTCTGAATACGTGTTACTTTCTTTAGTACGGCCCTGTCTACTTTTACTGCAAGTTTAATAGAACAAGGTCGATTTTTAAATCCAATTGGGCTCGTTTATATTCTTTCTCTTTGTGTTTGACTGGCAACAAGGACAGTCCAATTTAAAAAAAAATCTGCAAACTGAAATTCTAAACATAAGTCAGTGTGATGGATTAATCTGAAATTGTTATAACCATCCGCCTGTTGGGAAATGTAAAGTACTTTATATATGTAAGCTCGATGTTGTTTAGAATAAACGTTTGCAGGTGAGCATACTGACCTATATTTCACCACGTGGCAAGAGTTCACTACATTGGGTTTCTCTAATTGTTACAGTTTCTTTATCCGGTCATATTCTCTGGAATTACTCTTATTTATGTATGTTGGGATTTGTTTACGTCTATAATTGGTGTGATGTCTTTTGAAAACGTTATGTGCATGCTGTTATAATTGGAAGGGTTAACGTCTCGACCATTGCGGGGCTCTATGTATATTTGTATGTGTAAACTATCAACTTTACATTGCTACCTTAATTGACAAAACTACTAATTAACTACAACATATTAATAATCTAACTATTCATTACTACCCTAACTGATGTCAAATAATAACTCTAATTATTAATGTTAATTAAAAGAAAACCTTAAAACGATTTTGAATATAAGTTATTATGGTTCTTATCATATTATATTCGTTATCATAAAACCACATTCAATTTCCTCGTACGATGGCCATTTTAATAACGACTCTCTTTCTGCCTACAGATAGTAATGAATAAATACAACATTAAAAATCAAAACTATAATTATTCACCTGCAATTAAAGATAAAATTGTGCGCAAGGCGTTTTCATAATATTAATATAACCAACTCATGGTGTAAAAACAATCTGATCTGGCCCGTAAGTGTTTTTTTTCCTAAACATAATCTTCAATTAGTCTGTAATTAATGTGTGTTAACTGTATGTTTGTTACCTTTGTAAGAAACAAAGATTATTTTTTAATTTACATCATATGGTAACTTATGCGTTCATCGTGTGTAGATTATTGCAATACTTTTATCAGCAAAAGAAAAGCGTACAGTTATATTAAAACTTAAAAATTAAATAGAAAATAATTTGTAGAAATCTATACATTGAGAAATGCGCATCTTTAACCCGTTATGTCAAATTCCAGCCAAGTGAATAAACCAGAGTAAACTGATAACTGCAATATCACAAATAGAACCCATGTACACATTTTTCCCCTCGTCAGTGTAGAGGTACCTCAAACTTAAGTTTAAAAAAATCCCTGAAAATAGGTAATGGAGTCGTGCGTTTGTTTCATAAACATACTAATAAATATTTACCACTTAATGAATCTAGTACATGCAACCATATCAATGAGATTGTAATACAGCTATCGCTTGGTTATGTGTTTATGTGCTCATTCTGTAACAAGTGCAAGAATATTCTAGAACGGTTTTTTTGAATGTAACTATTCTGTAGTTAAAAATTGATCCAGAATATTGCTATTCTAAATTAGGAGTAGAAAAAATTATTTAACCATACATAATACTTACATCACAATATAATAATGAATATGTACCGTTCGAATTATTAAATTAAGCGAATGCCAATAAAATGAGAATTGCAATAACCAAATTGTAAAAACAAAAAATACACGTATAATATTTTTTTAATTATTTGGTGATAATAATCCGTTTTCTTAGCGGCGGGGTTAAATAATATTTATTATTTACATATTTTGCAACATTCGGTTTTTTTGTGATAAATTACCTTAACGGTGACGCGTCAACTGAACGTGATCAATATGACGCGCGGCAATTGGACGTTGTTAATTGGACGCACAATTATCGAACGCATGTAACAATAGGACCCGCGCCAATTGGACGCGGCGACAAATAAACGCGCGACATTTAAACGTTTGTGTAGCACAAATAATAAATAAACATTACAATTAACATTTAAAAAAAGAAATATAGAAAACAATGCAGTTTATTGTAGTTATTACAAAATTAACATCAATAAGGTGTTACAAAAGTTTTTTAAAAACGTATGAAATACTACTAGATTACAAAATGAACTGTAATAAAGTAAGGTACTACAAAAGGTTAAATACATAAAACGTTACAAAATCACAAAAGTAACAGCATGAAGTTAGTCAATGGCACAATAAACAAAACATATCACAAAACACTTCATACTTGCAGTTGGAAATTATGCGCAATCCCTTGCAGGTAATCCAATGCTGGCCTATTGTCGTAATCAACAACTACTCTTTGTATATTTTGAGCGGTGTCCCTGTAAATCCTGTTCTGAGGATTCCCAGCAATTAATCTAATTCTAATCGATTTAAGTTCACTTACTTTTTCAGAGCATTTACAAATTTCCATATGCTGGGATGTGCAGCATTAAGTATTGATGAGAAACTACTGTAATTGGTGTTGCTTGGTAAACGTGATCGGATGTAAACGGTGTTGGTTAGTAGATTACAGTAATTACAATTTTCTTCTTAAAAAAATTACATGTTTTCATGTGATTTGGAGTAAACGGTGTTGGTTGGTAGATGTGATCCAGGTTAAACGGTGTTGGTAAGTAGGTTCAGTTATTACAATTAAAAAAAAAAATACATGTTTTTCATGTGATTTGGGGTAAACGTTGTTGATTGGTGTGATAGGTTCAGCATGCTATCAATATTTTTTTTATTGATGCTTTTTTTGGTATGCGGCATTTTTAAAATATAAAATTATGAAAAAATACTATCAAAATTTTAGTTATTAAAAAATGTATGCAACCATTACTTACAATGAGTTTTATGAATGCAAAATAAACTTATTTTATTTTTTATGTACACCTACATACAAGCATGTACACTCATGATATTTAAAACTTGGACACCACAATTTCTGTAAACAAAAGTTTGCACATTGTTAAGCGGGCTTAAGGGTATCATTTACAATTCTAACAGCAGGTAGTCTCAGCAGGGGTTATCTTATAGAAGGACTGTAGAATGAATCATTACACTAAGCACGTTTTAGAAAATAGGTAATTTACGTTGCTTACTTAATTTTTTCTTTAAAGAATATATTTGAAGGTATCGCTAATTAAACACCATAGCTCGATTAATTATCGAATCAAAATTTTGTTTAGGAAATGTTTACAAAATAAAATTAGAAATAATTTTGATTTAAAAAACGTCTACAAGCAATAACTTTTAAATTAAATCAAAAACTAAACATGGTTATTTGGGTTGACTGATTATTACTTATTTTAAATAAATCTAACCTACTAATTATTGTAAGTTATTAAAAAAATCATTAAACTCTCTATTCATAATATTTAGTCCTTACAAAATGTATATTTTATGACGTTTCATTTTTTCTGTAGTTAATATAAAAGTGAAAATAAAAACTAAGGCAATTCTTATTGTCAACGTATATATTTAGTTTTTGACAAGAATTTATTACATAATTATAATTAAGATACCAAGTTATAGTTTAAAATTAAATGAAAACTTTTTTTTAAATAAAGGTATTACTATATAAATAAATATAAGAAATCAATAATGGGTGTGACCTCCATTATTATTGATACATTCTTGGAGGCGTCTGCTCATTGACGCTATCAAGGTATCAATATAATTAATATTAATCGTTTCCCATGCGGTATCAATGGCTGCAATTAGTGCATTACGGTTTACTGGTATAAAATTTGGCCCTTGTTGTCTTCGGATAACAGCAAGTATTCGAGCCCAAACATTTTCGATAATGTTAAAATCTGGGCTTTTGCTGGCCAGGGTAACAGCTCAAGTTATTTGCTTGTATCCAGTTGCGCACAACCTGCGAAGTATAGGGTCATCATATCCCGATAGTTAATTATCGAATGTTCCAAGAAAATATGTGTAAATAGTAAATGGAATCTACTAACGTAACGTTAAGTCGTTAATTATAGTTACATAACTCTCCTTTCATAAGATATAGTTCATATTAATATGCTTATTGTAAAGCTTCGTACACACCTGAACAACAAACCGAGGAACAAACAGAACAACGAACCGAACGGCAATCGGAACATTAATTTGGACGGTGCTACGTACGAATTTTAGAACAGATTCGCAAGTCCTGATTGTTCCACGAACGGTTTGCGGCGTTCCCGCAACTTGTCGGTTTTTTCTCCGACATCAAAGAAAATGCGCGCGAATGCGTTTGCAGGTTTGGACGAATCTAAACAAAACGGCGAACAAACTTATGCGGGAGAATTAAATTATTTATTTTTGTCCTCCCTTTTGTGGGTTTGTTGTGTTTTAGGTAATATTATGGAGTTGACAGAAGAAAAATGTTTTAAATTAATCAGTGTTTAAGAATGCAAGAAAAAATGATGTCCCTATTAGCATCATTTGGGCGGAAATTTCCAAAATAAAAAAAGCGAAGTAAATTATAATTTTTACTCTTCTTTGTGCGTAAAAATTTGGTTGGCACTATCTTCTTGTTTTCCGCAATTTTCTCTTCTCAATAATAAATATATATGAACTGAAAACTACTGAAAATAATTATGGAAACAGCACAAACGTTCCGTTTGTTGTTCGGATTGTGGAAATCATAAAAGATCGTTTGTCGTTCTGTTTGACTTTCGGTTCGTTGTTATGTTTGTTGCTCGGTTTGTTGTTCAGGTGTGTACGAAGCTTTACAACTTAAGCAACAATTTTTTGGCGAATAAAGATTAGTTTGTGATGTAATATTAGAAACACAAATTTATATCATATCAAATTTATGACAACTTAAAAACCAAGAACGTGTATGTTATTGCTAAGAAATTATTAAGGAAAGGATTCAGTTAATATTTATAATTAGATATTTTCGAAAGTTTATAAGTCCTCTATTGTAATCTTAATACTTAAAAAAAATCCTGTCCATTAGCATTATAAGGAAATGGCTTTTACTTTATGAATAAGTTTCAATAACAATAGAATATCCTTGCTTGTTTAATTTACTTCCTTTGAGTCATATTGCTCTAAGGGTTGTTACATTGGTCATTAGAAGTATGTAATAAATAAACAATTACCTACTGTTTGAGAAGGGTAGTGTGAACCAATAAATAAAGTAAGAAATGTAAATTCCATTTTAGTTTAAAATTTCAAGTGTTGTGAAAATGCCACCTCATCTCGGTGCTGATTTGAAAGCGCGGATTGTTTCGGAATTAGCGGCGGGCCGTAGCGTGCGTGAAATTTCACGTATGTTAGATATACCAAAAAGCACCGTAGGGCATTACCGAGTAAAATGGAATCTTGAACACACTTTGGAAAGAGCCATCGGAAGTGGTAGACCTAAAGTATCTACACGTGCTCAAGATCTCGAGTTTTTATTACTAGAACAACCATTTGCTACATACTCAGGGCTATAGCAGATACACATTTTCCGGATGCCGTATAACTGCACAAAAAGATTAAAGGAGATGGGAATAAAGAAGTATAATGCTGCTGCGAAAGAAGTTCTCAGTGACGAAAATATGAGACGTCGTCTGGAATTTGCAAGGCGATATGTGAACGAACCTTTGAAATTTTGGAATCGAGTGATTTTTAGCGACGAAAAAACGTTCAATAGCCGCAACGATGGACCACTAAAAGTTTTTAGAATGGAAGGAACTCGTTCGTAAAAAAACGAAGTGGTTATTTTCTGTGAATGTGTGGGGTTGGGTTAGCGCGCGGGGTCCAGGAGTTTGTTGGGCTATCGATGGACGTCTTGATTCTGCTGCGTATTTAGATATTTTGGAAACTATTATGAAACCTTCAGTCGAAGTGTTTTATCCAGACGAAGATTATATTTTCCAACAAGTAAGTATTCTTATTTCACTATACTTTCTCCAAAAATAGTTCGGGATCTGTTGAATTAACATTTTCATAATGTATTTTTGTTGTTAAAGGACAACGCCCCTATTCATACTTCGCGGGTTGTGCGCAATTGGATACGAGAAAATAACTTGGAGCTGTTACCCTGGCCAGCAAAAGCCCAGATTTTAACATTATCGAAAATGTTTGGGCTCGAATACTTGCTGTTATCCGAAGACAACAAGGGCCAAATTTTATACCAGTAAACCGTAATGCACTAATTGCAGCCATTGATACCGCATGGGAAACGATTAATATTAATTATATTGATACCTTGATAGCGTCAATGAGCAGACGCCTCCAAGAATGTATCAATAATAATGGAGGTCACACCCATTATTGATTTCTTATATTTATTTATATAGTAATACCTTTATTTAAAAAAAAGTTTTCATTTAATTTTAAACTATAACTTGGTATCTTAATTATAATTATGTAATAAATTCTTGTCAAAAACTAAATATATACGTTGACAATAAGAATTGCCTTAGTTTTTATTTTCACTTTTTATATTAACTACAGAAAAAATGAAACGTCATAAAATATACATTTTGTAAGGACTAAATATTATGAATAGAGTTTAATGATTTTTTTAATAACTTACAATAATTAGTAGGTTAGATTTATTTAAAAATAAGTAATAATCAGTCAACCCAAATAACCATGTTTAGTTTTTTGATTTAATTTAAAAGTTATTGCTTGTAGACGTTTTTAAATCAAAATTATTTCTAATTTTATTTTGTAAACATTTCCTAAACAAAATTTTGATTCGATAATTAATCGAGCTATGGTGTTTAATTAGCGATACCTTCAAATATATTCTTTAAAGAAAAAATTAAGTAAGCAACGTAAATTACCTATTTTCTAAAACGTGCTTAGTGTAATGA
This sequence comes from Abscondita cerata, assembly GCA_030710515.1. NCBI lineage: Eukaryota > Metazoa > Arthropoda > Insecta > Coleoptera > Lampyridae > Abscondita > Abscondita cerata. Next base: position 112,587 of record JALBCR010000913.1, on the reverse strand, counting down.
TTTATTCTACAGTCCCTCTATAAGATAACCCCTGCTGAGACTACCTGCTGTTACAATTTAGATGATACCCTTAGGCCCGCTTTACAATGTGCAAACTTTTGTTTAGAGAAATTGTGGTGTCCAAGTTTTAAATTTCATGAGTGTACATCTACAAACGGAAAAATTAATGTAAAAAACGTTATCTGACTGTTATCATCTACTGTTCCTAGAATGCTGGTAGTATTTTCTTGTTGCATGGCGATGCTTATACGTTGCAGTAAAAAATATTTAGCACGTTAATCGCCAGAAACAACTATAAGATAAGAATCTATTGTTGCAATTTTACTGTTGTCTGTATTGTCCAATTGTTACGCGTTTAATTGTCACATGTCCAATTGTTGCACGCGTTCAATTTTCACGCGTCCAATTGATCTCGTCCAATTGACGAGCACCCAGTTGACGGCGTCCAACTGGCGTATAATCTATCATAACATTATTACAATTACTTAAAGTGGGGCTAGTTTTCATCATTTAAGCTTACATCGGAATGAATCTGTAATAATTTTTTTCCTGGAAAAATTACGAGGGTCTATTGAAAAGTAATGCCTCCACCCCTCTAAAACCGGTTGTAGTCGACAGAAATGAATGAAACAAGTCTTAAAATGAAGAAAAAACTATATTAAATACATTGGCATAATCACTTTTCAACATAGTCACCGTTAACACTAATACATTTCTCCATTCGTAAAATCCATTTGTCGAACGCGTTGACGAAAAATTCAGGACTTTTTTTTCGGATCCAACCTTCAATAAAATTCTTCACGGCGTCGTCCGAATCGAAATGAATGCCTTTAAGGTCTTCCTTCATCAGTGGGAACAAGTAGAAATCCGACGGGGCTAAATCTGGGCTGTAGGGAGGGTGTAAAATGCATTCGAATTTCAGCCGCTCGATCTTGGCGTTTGTCTGTCGGCTGCAATGGGGTCGCGCATTGTCATGGTGCAGCAGAAATTGCTTGCGTCTCGGTCGAACGCGACGAATTCGGGTTTTTAACTTTTGCAAGGTGTCGCAATAACTGTTGGAATTAATTGTGGTGCCTTTAGGGGCAAATTCATAGTGAACGATGCCTTGTGCATCCCAAAACACTGTCATCATGACCTTCCTTCAGACTTTACGGTTTTGAATTTTCTGATTCGCGGAGAAGAAGGATGGCGATATTCCATTGACTGCCGTTTGTTCTCCGGATCATAATAAAAAATCCACGTTTCGTCACCCGTTACAATATTGTGAAGAAACCTTTTTTTTTCGCGCCGATATCGTCTCAAAAACTCGTTACAGGCATCCACCCTTTGTTGTTTCATCTCGTCCGTTAGCATGCGAGGAACCCACCTGGCGCAAATTTTTTGAAACCAAGTGTTTGAATAATGTTACAGACTCTTTCTTGTGAAATATCAAGCATGCTGGCGATCTCGTTCTGGGTTATTCTTCGATTTTCTCGGATTAAAGACTCGACCTTCGAAATTTTCTCATCTGTGGTGGCTGTTTTTGGACGTCCCGATCGAAATTCATCAGAAATTCTTAACTTACCGGAATCGCTCTTTTGGCCAGTGAAATCCACCGTCTGACATTACTAATGTCGATGGTTTCATCCCCGTACACCGCCTTTAAACGATCGTAAATCTCTTTCGGTTTGCAACCTTCGCACGTTAGAATTCGATTACCGCGCGTTGCTTCAACCGAGACGAAAATCCTCCTACCATATTTCGGCTATAAAACTCGAACACGCGCACCGTTTGAAATGAAACTTCGCATACTGGTTCAGAATTGTTTGCTGAACACGATGCCGGGTCGTACAACGCGCTATCCCTACCCATTCCGAAATTAGAGAGGTGGAGGCATTACTTTTCAATAGACCCTCGTACAAAAACGTTTAATTCTAAGATCTTTTTAAAATGTGGTGCCAAGCATATATAAATTGCATGTATTTATTTGCTAACTAACATTTAGTGAAAATTTATCTCTAACAATTTTATGTTTTATGAATATATATTCATCACTAAGAGAACGAGTATATCCAGCGTTGTCTTTAATGATATAGTACATAAAAACATAAAATAATGTTATGTTTACGTTTTACTTAAACTTTAATGTATCACGCCTTAATGGAGCTACGATTACGTTCCCAGCTTAAAATAATCTGGGCGTTACGCATTCTCAAATGAGCCCTAATTCATTCGCATTGTCGTTTAGTATGTTCCACCACAACTTTATACTAAGTAGACCGGGCCAAGTTAACCGGTACTCATTCGGTAACTTACTTAACCCAAGTGTTAAAGGCCTAAGAACTGTGTCTTAGGTCTATTACATCAAAAATACTTTAGTTCAAGTAAAGGTTAACAAATTAATTTACATTGTTCCTTTGTATGATCTGCCATAACTTTGGTTCAAATGACAGAGGTAAATTAGGGTTCATTTAATAAGCATGAAGTCCTAAGGGCTACAGCTGAAGAAATATCGCTGTAACTCTATTAGATCTTGAGACTGTTTACATAAATACCACGACATCTGCAAGGTGATACTAATCACTATTTAAATGAAATTATTTATAATAAATTTTTAGAAGATATTATATGTTGTATTAGCCAAATTAGTGCCAACTTATTAATTAAGTACACTCTAAGATACATTGTTGTAATAAACTTAGTATTACAAATAGTAAAATCCTTCTTCATCATTAATTAAAGTTAACAAGTGTTTGCATACAGATTTAAAGTAAAATTAAAGTTTAATAATCAGCGCATGTCGCATAGAATTTACATTTAGAATACTTAGTTGCTAATTAATTAAAAGCAGCTGCGAAAGTTTTAGTTGCATTACTGTATTACACAGATTTATCTATTTATGTTTTACTAACTGACCTGATAGTCGTTATGCCTTAGTTTTAATATTTCCCAGACTATAACGAGTAAAATAAAAATAATTGTAAATACTACAAGTGTGTAAGCGATCGTTTTTTCACGGAGCAAGTGCCTGAAATACAGCTGCTTTGAATAAATTGAAAAGATTTATTTGCAATGTGATCTATAATAGTTTGGAGATTTTCTACTTTGTGAACTGGATATTATTTAATTAAACAAAATGTCAAACAAAAGGTCAAAATAATTTTTTTTGAAGCAATTTTGAACATTGAAGTTGGTTTTGTAGCATCAATGCTACAATTTAAAATTAATTGATCAAATATTACATTTCATTTTTGTTTTATTTGTTTTCTGTTAATTGTTCTATGTAATTATTTTTTAAAAAATAAAAGTGATTAATTTTGTTTGATATATGTTTCAATAAAATATATCGATTTTTATTTTTATGAATTGTATACTACTTTAAGACACTACGCGAACAAATACTACATTGATGAACCCGACCTGATCATCGTAAGTTTTATTTTAATACATTCAATATGGTCAATGATGATGAGCTTAAAAAAGTGGATAAATTTCAAGAATTGCGGTTAGACTTCCTCTTTTTTGGAAAGTTTTTAGTTCAGGAAGTAATGATGACGACACAAAACTTCATTATATCTTGGCTGAAATTGAAAGTAAAATTCTGTTGTTGACTCTAATACAATGTTTTTATTTTTCTTGTCATTTATACACTAAAATAAGTAGAAGTTAGCACAAGCTTTAAAAATATGTATTTATTACTAATTTAAACATCATGGAATTAACAAAGCCTCCTATGTTTATTATTGAAAATCATTGATTTAACAATTATACCACGTTGACTTAAGTTAGGCCTTTTTAATTACACATCTTAACATTTTTAAAAAGCTAAATAATTAAGCTTTCGAATGGTGTAAAATATACAGGGTGTTTTATTTAAATAATTCAAGTAAATTTTAATTGAAAATAAGTAATTTTTTCTCGTCCTGTATAACTGGAAAATTTTTTTAATGTGATTGGGAAAAAACTTTCCAAAATTTGAAACTCATTTGAAAAAACCGCACATTTCTATAATTTTTGTTTAGTCAATAATTAAATTTAAAATGTGTCAGTTTCAACTGGGACACTCTGTATTATAAAACCGTATAGCTCCCTTTATGAAACTAAGTTTGAGGTTAAGTAGAGTTTTGACCTGGGAATTTATAATCGCTAATGTCTCGAAACCAATCATCGGTGGTGATTTACCCACACATCATGGATTATTGGTGGATTTAAAGAATCGTAATTTAATTGATCCTTTACCAAAATCTTCTTTGCTTTGTTCGATTACTTTTTTTATTTAATAACTAAACCCCTTGATTTAAATAATAAAATTAAGTATCCTTACTGATAGACCACCGGTAGCATGCAAAGTTTGATTATATGTGTGAAAAAGGAATTTGTAGACCTTCAAATAGCTGTTGGGCAAGCCCTTTACATCTTACTGCTAAATCAAAAGGAGAATAAAGACCTTGTGGTAATTTTAGATCTTTAAATAGTAAAACTATTCCATACAGGTATCCAATACTTAATATTCAAAATTATAATAGCTCTCTTTATGGTTGCATAATTTTTTCTAACATTGATCTTAAAAGGGCATGTTATCAGATTCCTGTAGCAAAAGAAGACATTCCAAAAACAGCCGTTTTAGTCCTTTTGGATTTTTAAAATTTTATTTATGACTTTAGGTTTGTGTAATGCTGCACAAACTTTTCAGAGATAATTTATAAGGTTTTTAGAGGACTAAATTTTCTGTTTTCGTTATTTGGATGATATTTTAGTTGCTTCTTCGGATCTTAACAGTCATCTCGAGCATTTAAAGTTTGTTTTTGAACGTTTGAAAATTTGGTCTAATAGAAAATTTTGGTCAGAGTCAAGTTTGTTTTCTTGCTCATTTGGTGTCCCAGGAAGGTTACCAGACAACATTAGGGTTATTCAAGTATATAATGTCCCAAATGCCATTATGGATCTTAAAAGATTTTTAGCAATGGTAAATTTTGTAGAAAGTTTATACCTGAAAGAATCAATTGGGTATTTTAAATTTTCTTAAAGAAAATAAAAAAAGAGATAAAAGCTTATTAATCTTAACTGAAGAAGAAGGTTCCAAATTCTAATAACAACATTTACTAAAATATTTCTAATAACAAAATTCGTCCGTATCTTACTTCATCATTTAGAGGACTAACAGGGTTAACAGGGTGTCAAACCCTGCATAATCTATCTCATCCTGGAATTAGAAATTCTTGCAAACTTGTCAAACAAAGATTTGTATGGCCTTTAATGGAAAAAGATTGTAAAAATTAGACGCGTCATTGTCTGTCTTGTCAGATCTCTAAGATTTATTGTCACACCGTTGACCCAATGGGATGTCATCAGCTAGATTCTAACATATACATCTAGTCATAGTTGAACGATTGTCTTGTTCGGAAGATTGTAAGTATTGTTTAACATGCATGGACCGTTTTTCAAGGTGGTCAGAAGCATGGCTTAATGTAGATATTTCTGCTGAAACAGTTGCAAGAATTTTTTGTAGAGAATAGATTTCGAGATTTGAAATTCCAAAAATTATAACCACTGACCAAGAAAAACAATTTGAGTCATGTCTATTTAAAGAATAAAAAAATTTTTTGGCAACTAATTGTTTACTAGAAAGATGGCATAGGTCTCTAAAAGCTTCTAATATGTCACGTTTAAAATCATCATATTGGGTAAATATTTTACCAATGGTTCTCGGATTGAGTTCTGTTTTTTTATGGAAATTGGTGCCAGAACTTGTTTACGGAACTCCAAGCGAATTTTTTTTGATAAGTCAAATAAAGAATATATCACCTCCAATTTTGTAACTAAACTTTGTGAAGATGTTCAGTCAATTAAACCTAGCTGTAATAAGGACAATTCAAAATATAAATTTATTTTTGTTAGTAAAGAGGTGGATCAATGTCAACATGTATTTGTAAGAGAAGATGCGGTTAAACCTCACCTAACACCTCCATATGATGACCCCTTTCCAGTTATTTCTAGAAATAACAAATATTTTTCTATTGTAAGTAATGGAAAAGTTAAAAACATTTCTTTAGATCGCCTAAAACCAGCATTCATGATAAGCGATTCGATAATTGCACGTAATGACACAGAAGTTTTTGACAACAATTATTCTAATATTAAGCAAATATTTTAAAGGTTAGGACGCTTAATACATTTCCTAAAAAAATTTTGAGCAGCGTATTAAAGGGGGAGTAATGTAGTGTCACTGCTACAATTAAAAATTAATTGATCAAATATTACATTTTATTTTTGTATCCTTGGTTTTTTGTTAATTGTTCTATATAATTATTTGTTAAAAAATTGTATTATATAATATATACAAGGTGTTCTGTCAATCCGTCAAATTATTCCCAATATACAATATTTTTTGGAACGTTTGACGCCCTCTGGCGCCCTTATGGTGCACTTTTAGTTATAGGTAAATTGATGTTAAACGGTCTATTTTGGACCAAAAAACCTCTGGTAAAACCATGTACAATCTTTTCAAAAACACCCTGTATAATAAAAAAACTTTATACTTCTTTAAGACGCTACGTGAAGAAATACAACAGTTTTATGGCTTCGTCGTTGTTTTACAATTAATAATGTGATGAATTTTAATTTATTTTATAAAGTCGGTTTTGTATTTTATTAACTGGATCAATGTTTCTGGCGTAACTAAAAAAATCTCACAAGTTAACATTTTTTTGTAGTTTCACAGTTAAGGTTGTTAAAACATATATTGTGTTTATAATTAAACATGATTAATTTATAACTATTAGTAAAATAATAGTTAATATCTAAACCAGTAAGTGTTGTGACATCTATTGTCGTCTCGTGTTAACAGAACACGTCCGAAAATGCATTTACATTAAACAATTTTGTCGACAGATGTGTCAGCAGTTACATAAAGTCGATTTTTCAACTATTATAGCAAACTAAGCTTTGGCAAAAATAACAATCTCGAATCGCCTGCTGTAAGTTTGCAAAAGGTTGTACAATAGCAAACATGATACTAGATGCATATATGATATGCCCTGTAGTAAGAAATATAGTTGACAGCGTGCATTTGCACAATAGTGAACTTACAATCGAGTTCTCTCACTCTTGAAGAGTTCCAAAAGAACCAAGCAGCTGTCGAGTGATTCTCGATGTTATTGCGACCTTACAGAATTGAGATTTTTATTTTGTCACCATTTAATTGGCTGTAATAATGGAAAGGTCCTTAATTGAAAGCTCTTTTACTTGAGACAAATTCTTGACCAAAAACATTCATATTCCCAATTAATGTCGGGTTTCAATTGAGATGAGGGTGTTTAGAACTCATCCGTGATCCGGAAGCACAATTACATTACTATACTTACAACACAATTAGATTAGTTTATGAAATTAGGTAAATTTTATGTAAGTATGCCAAGGTCATACCAATGGGAAGAATGAAGGTGCAAGAGCGTAGGAAACGTGGATTTAAGGAAAATTCTTAATAAAGAAAAATATGAGACACAAACATAAGTTCGATAATAATGGTCACGAGAGATAATTAGAGAAAGAAAAAAGTATAAAAAGCTTTGGCGCTACCAAAGGTCATTGACGCCATGGATGTAACATAATGACGTAAGATTGCTGCGCAACAAAACTTAGAAGAGAGCTCCAAGGTAAAGAAAAATAAAGAAAATTGTTACATAAAAATAAAAATAATAATTAATTACACGGAAAATTAGCAAATTAGAAGAAAACTGATAAAAATTGGTAATGGTTCGACCAGTCTATCAAAGAGGGCGTATGGAAAAACACAAACGCAAGCTAAATTTAACGGATAAACAAAGAAAGATCAAAGTGAGCTTTGACAAGAGGATAAATACCGGTGTAAAAGGGACGCTACCTTCTTCTCAATAAACCCAAGGGAAGAGACGTGTCAAAGTTGATGCCGCTGTGCAAATGAAATAAAAGTGAAAAGTGAGAATGGAAAATCGACGAATAAATTTTAGTAAAAAATAAAGGGCACAACGTATGTGAAATACAAATTAAAACTGACAGATTTTTAAATTTTAATTAACAAATAAATGTGTCAGTTAATTATTAAAAGATATTCTTAAAAGTAAATACTCACCAAACATCGAGCGTTTTGTGTAGTTGATCTAATTGAAATTCATTAATAGAAAGAAAATTAACAAAGTGTTGTGTTTTCAAACCTAAAACAATTAAAAGAAAACGCAGTGCGACAAAATAAAATTTAAAAGACGAGTTACCTGTGACATTATCACGAAAATAGTGACAAATATTAACCGTACTAAAATCTCCCAATAAACTGTTTGCATTGAATAAGCGGAGATAGTCGCCGAGAGCAAGTACGAAGACTTGATGGAAGCTGCGGAAGATATCCACAAAGGGGATCTCCACGTACCCTCGAGTTAACCTAAAAAATTACGGTGAAAATAATGAAATAATTACCATTCACATGAGTAAAGTTGGTTTAAGTATGTGTAAGTTAGCTGTAAAATAATTGTTATAAATTGTTTAAAAGATCTTAAAAGACCTTAAAAGTTTGCACATGCACTCTAAACGATCGCAACACTTTTAGGCGGCAAGAATTTAAACTAAAGCGTTATTCAAACGTTTGGGCGTATTAATTTGGTCGGACGCGTTTATGAAACGATTATAATCTTTGTTGAGTAAAAATTGTGAAAATTTAATGTTTCAAACTAAATAAATGCTTTATGTGTTCAGTATTTCGTTTTCGTGAGAAAGGAGTTTTCAATAAGAAAGTTCTAAGAAGTATCAATGAGAAACAAATTAAATGCTAGCAAGCAAAACGAATTTAATTTTATTAACGAACCTTGAGTAAATCAATTTAATTATGAGAGACAATTAATTTATCTAAATTTGTGGTTCTTGCTGAAAATTAATGTTAATCGAATATCATATCAATCTTTATTAATTACCCAAATAATCTCAATTTTTAGAGTGCAATTTGAATGAAAATCAAAAATGTATCTACCATTGTACTCATTTTCTAAAAATTCATGACATTATGTTTAATATAATTTTTGTTTAGGTTTCCAGATGGCACAACGTTAAGACTCTTTTTGTTGCGGAAGTATAGTAGTGTTGCTCCGAACGAAAACTTAGTTTGTTGGTAAAAGGCAATGTTTTGAAATAATCCAATAATTCAGACCAAGTTTTGTAGAGATTATGGTACACAATCGTCATCATCATTGTAAACGTGCACCTATTGTATTGAGCACCACCGGGTTCGTTCGTGGTGAGAATACAAAATGTGACGTCACGAATTTTCATATGCACGCGGGTAGCTTCAATCGCAGGAAAATGTCCAGGGTCGCTTTTGAAAGGTCTATTTACACAATATTTACAATATTAGGATTTTATATATACACATGGAATTTGACTATAGTACAATTTGGTTCGAAATGGCGGCAGTGGAGACACAGCCACTCACTAAAATGGGATTGACGGTGTAGTAATATAATGTTGGTGAAAAATTGAAAAGTTGGAGCCACCTTCTTCACTTAATTTGTCGAGGTGGGAGAGGTTAAAGGTTTACTTTCAAATGTACTAGTAAAACGTGTTTTGCAATGTTTTCACTTTATTTATGATGGTATCATTGACATAAGTTTCTGCGCCAACCACCGGAGTCTCTTTAAAACTTTAAAACGACGTTCAACGGAAGTTGTGTCTTGTGAAAATGTTTGGCTCTGGTCGCTCAGAAGACACGTATTTTTTTTGTTTTTGTATTGTGTAATGTAAAGTACACTGAATCTTCTGCATCATCCACTTTTATCAGACGTAATTTTTCCTCCCATGTTGAACAGTAAGCTGTAGTCAGGAGCTTTTTGAAAGAAATCAATCCTTCAAATTATTAATCAATTGAATTTTAGATTTTTGCTACATAGGTGTCATTCTGAAGTTTAAAAAAAGTTTAACAAATGTTGAAGAAATATTTACGTAGGTAGTACTTATCAGCATGTAGTATACTGGCCCAAAGGGTTGAAGCTTCAAAATGTTCACGTATAACAAAATTTAAATAATAATTTATTAAAATTGGTGTTTAACATATTTAACAATATAAACATTTTTGCAAAAGTAGACAATTAGAATATCTTCATTTGCTTTGTGCACACGTTTATTATTATTTCTCCAACAACAAAACACTTGGTAAATTTACTTGTACATTGCTCTGGCCTTTGTAGAAAGTAAACTTGACTTCTTCTAATACTAAATGTAAAAATTTTTCATTTATTTTATTTGATTGACTCATTTTACATAAACACATTTTCACTGAATGTTTACGTGCTGTTACCTTTTATTACTTGGTTGACTTGCTTAAGATACCTCGATAGAATTGAATAGATTTTAAAGTTAATGAAGTATACAAATAAAACCATGTTGAATGCATTAAGAAAGTGATTTTCCGTGGAAAACGACCACTTTTCTTAACTTAACTGACACTCTGTTTGTTTTGTTTAATTTCAAATGCAACCGATTCTGTTTTTTACAAATAAAAAAAAATAGTATTCCATAACTTTAATGTAAAATTCAAATTAAAATTCCGTATTTTTAAAATACAAATCAAAAACAAGCTAATTCCATTAATTGTTAACATGCAATGTATAAGTAATTGTTGACAAAACATTTCGCTAGAAAATACCTACATACGTAAAATAAACTTTTAACAAAAAATTTACACGTCTAATTTTTTTAAAAATGTTAAAACAATTCACAAATACAAATTTTAAAATCATTACTTCGACGACTTGTTACGCAGAAACAAAAATCTGTTCAAACCATTCTTGCATCGACCATGGTAAATCAATTATTCAATTGAGGAATGTTAACTTTTTTAACTTTCATCAGCGTTTGTAATATGTACTGGCATCAGTAACAAACATTTTTTTTTTATTAAATGTTAAAATAATTTAGTATTACACTGTTATAAAATTCCAAACATTTCATTCGAAAATGTTTACGCACTTCAACAAAATAGTCTACGTATTTCCATTAAAATTATTTATCTTGATTTTATTTTAGGTTACCTAGCAATGTAATGGTTTATATTTCCTAAAGAAGCATTTATCAAAATACAAATGTTTTATTCATTTTCATGTCTTGATAACGGCTACGCCTTGTAGTAGCGGAAACATCGACAAAAAAACTTGTTTTTTTCTGCTATCTGCATAAGAAGAACCTATAATTAGTAAAAAATATAAACTATTACATTAACAAATTAAAAGGAAAATCACCATTAATAGTTACCCAACAAATCTTTCATAGTTTTACTAAGATTTGAAATTGCTTTCTATTTATTTTGTCCTTGACGACTAATTGATAATTACAACACTATAATTTCATTTTGGCACAATTAATATATCTAAACCAAAACGAGCAAGGTTTTTCTTAAAAAACTAGCCAAACTCCATAAAATTAATTATTGCTAATTTTTTTGGTAATAATGTATTTACATATCATCTTGTACACTCATGAAATTTAAAACTTGGACCCCAAAATTTCTGTAAACAAAAGTTTGCACATTGTGAAGCGGGCTTAAGGGTATCATTTAGAATTCTAACAGCAGGTAGTCTCAGCAGGGGTTATCTTATAGAAGGACTGTAGAATGAATCATTACACTAAGCACGTTTTAGAAAATAGGTAATTTACGTTGTTTACTTAATTTTTTTCTTTAAAGAATATATTTGAAGGTATCGCTAATTAAACACCATAGCTCGATTAATTATCGAATCAAAATTTTGTTTAGGAAATGTTTACAAAATAAAATTAGAAATAATTTTGATTTAAAAAACGTCTACAAGCAATAACTTTTAAATTAAATCAAAAACTAAACATGGTTATTTGGGTTGACTGATTATTACTTATTTTTAAATAAATCTAACTTACTAATTATTGTAAGTTATTAAAAAAATCATTAAACTCTCTATTCATAATATTTAGTCCTTACAAAATGTATATTTTATGACGTTTCATTTTTTTCTGTAGTTAATATAAAAAGTGAAAATAAAAACTAAGGCAATTCTTATTGTCAACGTATATATTTAGTTTTTGACAAGAATTTATTACATAATTATAATTAAGATACCAAGTTATAGTTTAAAATTAAATGAAAACGTTTTTTTTAAATAAAGGTATTACTATATAAATAAATATAAGAAATCAATAATGGGTGTGACCTCCATTATTATTGATACATTCTTGGAGGCGTCTGCTCATTGACGCTATCAAGGTATCAATATAATTAATATTAATCGTTTCCCATGCGGTATCAATGGCTGCAATTAGTGCATTACGGTTTACTGGTATAAAATTTGGCCCTTGTTGTCTTCGGATAACAGCAAGTATTCGAGCCCAAACATTTTCGATAATGTTAAAATCTGGGCTTTTTGCTGGCCAGGGTAACAGCTCCAAGTTATTTGCTTGTATCCAGTTGCGCACAACCTGCGAAGTATAGGGTCATCATATCGCGATAGTTAATTATCGAATGTTCCAAGAAAATATGTGTAAATAGTAAATGGAATCTACTAACGTAACGTTAAGTCGTTAATTATAGTTACATAACTCTCCTTTCATAAGATATAGTTCATATTAATATGCTTACTGTAAAGCTTCGCACACACCTGAACAACAAACCGAGGAACAAACAGAACAACGAACCGAACGGCAATCGGAACATTAATTTGGACGGTGCTACGTACGAATTTTAGAACAGATTCGCAAGTCCTGATTGTTCCACGAACGGTTTGCGGCGTTCCCGCAACTTGTCGGTTTTTCTCCGACATCAAAGAAAATGCGCGCGAATGCGTTTGCAGGTTTGGACGAATCTAAAAAAACGGCGAACAAACTTATGCGGGAGAATTAAATTATTTATTTTTGTCCTCCCTTTTGTGGGTTTGTTGTGTTTTAGGTAATATTATGGAGTTGACAGAAGAAAAATGTTTTAAATTAATCAGTGTTTAAGAATGCAAGAAAAAATGATGTCCCTATTAGCATCATTTGGGCGGGAAATTTCAAAAATAAAAAAAAGCGAAGTAAATTATAATTTTTACTCTTCTTTGTGCGTAAAAATTTGGTTGGCACTATCTTCTTGTTTTCCGCAATTTTCTCTTCTCAATAATAAATATATATGAACTGAAAATTACTGAAAATAATTATGGGAACAGCACAAACGTTCCGTTTGTTGTTCGGATTGTGGAAATCATAAAAGATCGTTTGTCGTTCTGTTTGACTTTCGGTTCGTTGTTATGTTTGTTGCTCGGTTTGTTGTTCAGGTGTGTACGAAGCTTTACAACTTAAGCAACAATTTTTTGGCGAATAAAGATTAGTTTGTGATGTAATATTAGAAACACAAATTTATATCATATCAAATTTATGACAACTTAAAACCAAGAACGTGTATGTTATTGCTAAGAAATTATTAAGGAAAAAGCGCAATTGCAGTGTAAATATTTATAATTAGATATTTTCGAAAGTTTATAAGTCCTCTATTGTAATCTTAATACTTAAAAGAAAATCCTGTCCATTAGCATTATAAGGAAATGGCTTTTATTTTATGAATAAGTTTCAATAACAATAGAATATCCTTGCTTGTTTAATTTACTTTCTTTGAGTCATATTGCTCTAAGGGTTGTTACATTGGTCATTAGAAGTATGTAATAAATAAACAATTACCTACTGTTTGAGAAGGGGTAGTATGAACCAATAAATAAAGTAAGAAATGTAAATTCCATTTTAGTTTAAAATTTCAAGTGTTGTGAAAATGCCCCCTCATCTCGGTGCTGATTTGAAAGCGCGGATTGTTTCGGAATTAGCGGCGGGCCGTAGCGTGCGTAAAATTTCACGTATGTTAAATATACCAAAAAGCACCGTAGGGCATTACCGAGTAAAATGGAATCTTGAACACACTTTGGAAAGAGCCATCGGAAGTGGTAGACCTAAAGTATCTACACGTGCTCAAGATCTCGAGTTGTTTCATTACGTAACAGAACAACCATTTGCTACATACTCCAGGGCTATAGCAGATACACATTTTCCCGGATGCCGTATAACTGCACGAAAAAGATTAAAGGAGATGGGAATAAAGAAGTATAATGCTGCTGCGAAAGAAGTTCTCAGTGACGAAAATATGAGACGTCGTCTGGAATTTGCAAGGCGATATGTGAACGAACCTTTGGAATTTTGGAATCGAGTGATTTTTAGCGACGAAAACGTTCAATAGCCGCAACGATGGACCACTAAAAGTTTTTAGAATGGAAGGAACTCGTTACGAAAATAATCACATATGTCCTAAAAAACGAAGTGGTAATTTTCTGTGAATGTGTGGGTTGGGTTAGTACGCGGGGTCCAGAAGTTTGTTGGGCTATCGATGGACGTCTTGATTCTGCTGCGTATTTAGATATTTTGGAAACTATTATGAAATCTTCAGTCGAAGTGTTTTATCCAGACGAAGATTATATTTTCCAACAAGTAAGTATTCTTATTTCACTATACTTTCTCCAAAAATAGTTTGGGATCTGTTGAATTAACATTTTCATAATGTATTTTTGTTGTTAAAGGACAACGCCTATTCATATTCGGGGTTGGCGAATTGGATACGAAAGAAAATAACTTGGAGATGTTACCCTGGCCAATAGGAAAAGCAAACCAGATTTTAACATTATAACAGAAAATGTTTGGGCCCTCGAATACTTGCTGTTATCCGAAGACAACAAGGGCCAAATTTTATACCAGTAAACCGTAATGCACTAATTGCAGCCATTGATACCGCATGGGAAACGATTAATATTAATTATATTGATACCTTGATAGCGTCAATGAGCAGACGCCTCCAAGAATGTATCAATAATAATGGAGGTCACACCCATTATTGATTTCTTATATTTATTTATATAGTAATACCTTTATTTAAAAAAAAGTTTTCATTTAATTTTAAACTATAACTTGGTATCTTAATTATAATTATGTAATAAATTCTTGTCAAAAAACTAAATATATACGTTGACAATAAGAATTGCCTTAGTTTTTATTTTCACTTTTATATTAACTACAGAAAAAATGTACATTTTGTAAGGACTAAATATTATGAATAGAGAGTTTAATGATTTTTTTAATAACTTACTTTAGTAGTTAGATTTATTTAAAATAAGTAATAATCAGTCAACCCAAATAACCATGTTTAGTTTTTTGATTTAATTTAAAAGTTATTGCTTGTAGACGTTTTTAAATCAAAATTATTTCTAATTTTATTTTGTAAACATTTCCTAAACAAAATTTTGATTCGATAATTAATCGAGCTATGGTGTTTAATTAGCGATACCTTCAAATATATTCTTTAAAGAAAAAATTAAGTAAGCAACGTAAATTACCTATTTTCTAAAACGTGCTTAGTGTAATGATTCATTCTACAGTCCTTCTATAAGATAACCCCTGCTGAGACTACCTGCTGTTAGAATTGTAAATGATACCCTTAAGCCCGCTTCACAATGTGCAAACTTTTGTTTACAGAAATTGTGGTGTCCAAGTTTTAAATTTCATGAGTGTACATTGTTTAATTTGTGATATGGTAGACTCCTATTGTAAATAATGTTCTCCAAATTTTAGGCATGACAAGTTTACATAAATTCCTAAATATTGTCACAGCTTAAGAAATAAAACTTGTTTTAACAGTTATAACAACAAAAGTCAGTGCGAGGACTAAGCTCAAATATTCTGGTCAAAGCCATTCCTCTCGATAGCCAGCGTATGAAACAGTAAAGCTGAGTTTTCTGAGCCCATATCTTCACTGAAAATCTTAAAAACTAAAAACTTTAAAGGCTGCCTTTAATGAGATTGACTGTTTTAACGACTACATGTAAAGCTTCATCAAGTTCCGGGCTCATTTTTTTCTGTTAAAACCTCTCTATTAATTAGGCGGTGTTTCTATCTAGCTTCTGATGCTACTCTTTTGATCAAATTCAGTTGCCCAGTGTGCTTTCATCGCCCGAGCTCTATCTGTGACAATTCCTGCATTTTGTCTACAAGACATGTCATTATTCTTCAAAAAAGCAACTCTTCCCGCATCGCCCTATCATCGACGAATTTTATATAATATATTAAATGTGCATGTCAATGAAGATTGGCAGCTTCATCAACTTCGATGGTAAAATACGAATTTTTCACCTTTTCCATCAAATGCACGTGAAGATCTTCCGAAATGTCGGCTATGCGTCTTGGTACAGTATCATTTGACATTGATATGACCTTTAACTGTTGACCCATGGAATCTCCGAACATATCAATTGTTGCTGGTAATATCAAGTTTTCTCCAATAGTGTGTGGGTTTTTTGCTGAGTGATTCTGCGACAAACCTGATAAAATACCAACGAAGCCTTTGAAGGTACACTTGTAAACTCGGAAAACGCATTTGTTTTTAGATTTAACAGTATTAAGTTTTCGTTCAAAAAACTCTTTAGGTTTGTTTGCGATATTTCCATGTTTAGCTTCAAGATATCTTTTCAGTTTAGTTTGTTAGGTTTAGTTTACACACTCGGGCCGATCTTAACTATTTATGATTGTTTTTGTAAAACCTAGTAATAAATAACTGTTGTCATACTTGTGCACTTTAGCTACGCTTGGTCAACTTGGACCTGCCATCACTGATGCATATTCACTCCCACCATTTGTTACAAGAAATCTTTTCATTTCGACGGATAAGTTATTGATAACTACTCATCAAGAAATAAAGTTAGTTTGTAAATATATATACTTGTACTCAACCAAAAACTTACGCAAAACGTATCTATGAAAATAACCACAAAATATGGAAAACTGCTACGTTAAACACGTGGAGCTGCGCTAACTGCAGTAGACGCGACGCGTTGGCGGTAGGGGTAGGAGTGGTGCGGGTTTGGATGTATTCATCGGTCACTTCTTTTGTGGAGTTTTAAGGATTATATGAAATTAAATAATCAAAGCTACCGGACGCAGCTACTCTAAAAATTACTACTGTCACATCAAATATTTGATGCTTATTTTTAAATCAAATATAAAATAAATACATGCTAAATAAAGAAATTTGAATTATTGAAATACGTGTGTCACAGTGTTTTGTCGCACGAAGACAAGTTTGCAAACCGACTGACTGGAGAATACGTTGTTGTGACACTTGTTTTTTGTTATACTACTAGTTGAAAACCCGCCCTGTCAATCGGGTGGTAAGAATATAGCATATGTAAAAAAATATTACACTGCATGGAAACTCCCTCCCCTATTCTCCCTCAATTCACTACTGATTCTAATTGTATACTTAGTTTTGGCCTAGAAGCTACAAGTTTTTAAAGTACCTAACAAACAAACAAACAAACTACATGAGCCCAAGTCCTCCTGGTAAACTACCCTCCTCGAATTGCCCTATTTTTCTCTCCAATTCAATGCTGAGGTAGAAATATAGCTTATGTAAAAAACTGTACTACATGAACCCAAACCCCTGGTGCTCCCTCCTCCCCAAACCCCTTCATTTTTCCACGCAATTGAATGCTGAATCCAGTTATATTTTGGCTTAGGACCTACAGGAGCAGAGTCTATAAAGACCTAACAAACAAACACACAAATTATTGGATTTTTAGTATGACAGCGTGATCTGCGTAGAGCGTGCATTAAAAGTTTTTCAACTTGCAGATAAATCAAAAACCTAAAAATCAGTACGCGGGCATAATTGATCGTTTTTCGTTTTTACCTAAAATATTTTCAGTTCTTCAGCTATTTGTACAGGGCGTGCCAAAAGTTGCTATCAACTTTATTATTTTAAATACAATGCAATAATTCCTCTTATATGGGTTGATTAACCATATAATTCTGAGTTTATATAACCTAAATTATGGTATCTTATTATTTTACTATTATTATATATATTTATATTATTTATGGTACAAATAGAACCACCAGTAGGACATAATTTTATAATCTCATCTGATTTGGGAGATACCAATTTTTTTGTTAAGTATTATAAAGACCATTTTTTTTTGAAAAAAATTACATACACAGTAGTGCTTTTGAAAACAAGTCATACGGATTTGGCATTTTGAACTGGTTTTTTTCAATTTCTGCTCGCCCTTTCAAGTGACAAAAATGGTTTTAGTATCAAAACGCAGCTAACATTATAGCGTATAGTGTTCGCTATCAGAAATCAGCTGAATTACACGGTCTTTTTAAAATTCATCACTAAAAATTAGTAATTTTTGATGTTCAAAATTAACCAATAATGCGTTGCCTAAGCAACTACATTCCTACGTTTTGACAATCATTAATAAAAGTCATAACAATTCAGGTTTTATTTGGAAATGGTTTATTCGAACGAAGAGAGAGTTTTTATAGTGAAAACCTACTACACTGTAGGTAGTTACAGGCAGGTTTGTGATTTATTTGCTATGAACTTTGCTAAGAGGCCTATACCATCGATTTCGACAACAGAACGGTTTGTCTAGAAATTTGAGAGGAGTGCTGATGTTTTAGTAGAATCTGTAGCCAGAGATAGTATGTAATACCAAAACCATTAACTTATGACCCGTTTTTAAAAGCACCACCCTGTGTGTCAAAACAGTCAAGGATAACATACCATAATTTAGGTTATATAAATTCAGAAATATATGGTCAATCGACACATGTAAAAGGAATTATAAGTTTGTATTTAAAATAAGAAAGTTTATAGCAATCCTGTATAGCTGAAGATCTGAAAATATTTTAGATAGACCAAAATTGATCGATTATGGACGCACACCGAATCTCAAGTTCCTGATTTATCTGCAAGTTAAAAAACTTTTAATGCACGCTCTACGCAGATCATCCTGTATACGTGTGTGATAACTTTTCAGATACTTCTGTGTGGTTCATCAACAATTATGGCATTTCCAGCCTTTAAATGATGATGAATCTTAGTAGAAGTAACTTTTTTAGTGTTGACATGGTACTAAATCTTACGTCTCCACATTTCCTCCTAAGTCTTCAAACCGCACATGCTAATAGAGGTCACTTGACGCGCTTCTGGCGATCATTCAGTTCAAAGTTATTTTTCACAGGTTCGTGTTTGTTAAAGAAATTTTGCCATGTCATACGTACAACTTTAGTTGTCATATTTAAAACATATGTAACTTTAATTATTTCATACTTCTTTAAATTATCTTAACATCTTGCTGGAAATCCTTTTGCTCAAACTTTTAATGTGAACTCTTGGCAGTGATTTTTCTAAAACTATGAACCGTGCCAAATTTAAAATATCCAAGTTGTACGTTTTGTTTGACTTGACCTCACAGAAACATTGCATTAGAAAATATTTTATTAATGAAAAAATAATTATTGATTGCAGTTTTTGACGACTGACTGTCAAAGCTCTTCATATCTACATGTGATTTTCTGTGTATTCCATTTTAAAGAAGGTTCGTTTTTTTTTAATATATGTAAGTTACTAATTTGTGCAAAATAAAATAGAGTGAAAATACTATTTCTACATACAAAATATAATACAAGGTGCGGGAGAAAATAATTAAACATTAAGTAAATAAGACATTGGGTTGTTGGTATGATGCAAATCTCAAACAAAATTAAAGCTAAAAATAAATGAAATTTGACTTAGTAGAGGAAGAAACTAGATTTTCTGTAAAATTTGTTAGTGCGAGATGAAAAGATTTGTTATAGAGTAAAATGAATGGAAATGGGACATGAACGGAAGTGCGTAGCAATTTCGACTCTTTGATCAGTCACAGAATATTTGAACGTCGTTAACTCAATAGGACTTTCACAACAAACTTCAACAAATAAGGATTGTTGCTCAGCAAATTCGAAATTTATAAAATACAGAATATTTTCGAAATACAAGTTTTTGATGATGTCAACAACTGTGTTCATATTACAAATTTACTTAAAACAAATTGTCAAGGAAACGTGTATAATGTACGCACAAGTGGGTTATTGTATATCGTACTAGGATTGCATGCCATAAACAAGTAATTTGTCAATTGCACCTGCACCAACATACTACAGCAATTAGGAACGTTAACGTTAAGTGCAAGTAATAAAATACGAACTCTACTTCTGTAAAATTACTTTGAACAAGTTTTTATTCAAACACCCAGAAAAGTTCAATTCATTCAATACGACTATAATTACTCTTCGTAGAAATAAAGCTTTGGTAAAATTTATAACCCTTTAAATCCGATTTTCCTGCTTTAAATTTTTCTTTTCTTAAAATTTGGTACATACTAAAGAAAACCTTTAAAAAATGTATTGCCGCAGGTTAAAATTTGCCAAAACTTTGATTACAGGATATCAAAAATTCACAGTTTGTATTACTTTAAGGTTTAATGTGTTTACGTTACGAATGGTTGGCTCCTGCACTAACAACAAGATTAAAGCATAGTTTGTATTATAGCTTACATTAATTAACGTTGTTGCACTTATGTGTGAATAACTCCCAACTTTATGGATATGCATTCGTATGAACATACTTATTTATTAATGTAAGTAAAAAAGTTTAATACATTTCATATTAAATGGATTGTGATTTATTTTCAAAATACCTACATTTTAAAGCATTGGACATTGGTTGTGCGAATCGAAACCTCATACAATTGAAAGCAATTCCATTGCATTTTCAAATGTATAGATGAAAGGATTACCATGTCATTTTAGATTGTACAGTTAGAGATGCTTTACAAATTGAAAATTTTGATTAAAATTGGTGTATTCAAACATTAACGTTGCAATAATTTTCTTTTGTTAAAGCATTAAAGTATTTAATCAATGTAAAGGTTTATTAAATATTCGTATTACCGAATTCAAACGCTTTTGCCAGTACGACAATTAATCACAATTAATATTTATTTAATAAATACAAATAACAAATAATTAGATTTTTTTTTGACGGACCAAGAACCTTTAAAGTGCTTGATGGTATGCCCGGCGACAAAAATAAAAGCTCAGTCAGCAGATATATTTTGTAAGCATAAAGTTCTATAACACACTTTGGACATTTCTATACATTTTTTTTTGTAAAAATCTTTGTTAGGCTAAAACCTTCATATAATCAATTTAATAATTGAATTAATGTTTTACACATGTTCCAAAAAAAATCTTGCAGAATGGTGAACAATTTAACGTTTTTAGTGTCAATTTCTATATTAGAGGCTACTGGTTTAAATAAATATAATAGTTATGGAAAAGAACTGAACACACAATTACCAGATTTCTTAAGTTTATTGAAGGGTGCGGCAACTTATCTTGAATTAATGAACTGATTTTATAGATCTCTTCTAGGAAATTGTTTTCTTTAGGTGGAAACAGAAAGACCTGGTTTGCTAAATTCTTGTTTCAATTGCGATTTAAATTTTTTAAAGCAATATATTCAATCGAGGTTGAATGCTCGTGTGATTGTCCGATTATCACAAATAAACAAAAATTGTAAAACTGAAGCAAAAAGGAACAAAACGTATATTCTGATTTTTGATAAAATGATATTTAACAAGCAAATAATGCATGCAAAGATGACTGAAAATGACAGATGTGAAAAACAACGGAGTAGTAAAGTACTCACCCACTAGCGCCGTTTGAGGAAATTGCAATTTATATAATCTTATCGCGCTGCGGACGGGTACTCTCACTACTTCTCCGTTTTCTTGCATTCGTCAATTTTCAGTCATCTTTGCATGCACTTTTTGCGTATTAAATATCATTTAACAAATAATGAGAATATATACGTTTTGTTCCTTTCTATTTCTATCTTAAATTTTTTTTATTTCTGACAATCAGACAACCACACGAGCATTCAACCTCGATGGAATATAGTGCTTTAAAACATTTAAATTTTAATTGTGTATAAACTAATTGTCCGACAATTACAAGGTTGCCACACACTAAGTACGTATCATTAGCTTCTATTTTCTGAAAGGTTTATCCTACATCTCAAAAAATGACAAACCTACGAATTTTAAAAGAAAAACCCAAATATTTTATTTTTTCCGATTTTTCTCGGAAAGTTATTAGCTGATCAATTCGAATTGGTACTCATTTTATTCGTATTCTTATCTTCCACAATTTTTTTACTTTATTAACATTGGTTCATTAAAAAAGTTGGAAAAAAACACGTTTCTTTGCATTGAACTGTAAATTAACTATATAATTACAATTCATGAAACACATAAAGGTACTTTATACTATTTACAAGTACATGGTGTAGGTGGTATCTTACTATTATTTTTGTCAAAAATATATCTCTATTTACTGCACTAATGAGCTTTACCTAAGTATATTGAGCAATTACAACCTACCACATTAGTTTTATTATCATTTGAAGAGGAACCCAAATTACATTTTTTTACGCTTAGTTGTGGTTGATTGTTTCCTTACTTCGACATTACTGTTTGAAGAACGTGATTTTATATAACCATTTCAGCTGCAGCAATACGTTTTCTTTCTTTCAGTAATGGCGTAATCAAGGAATTACCCAGTTCTTCAACAAATAGTCCAGCATTCCAGGTTAAAGTTACTTTACACCACAGAACATAAGCGTTGTAAGCTGAAACGTTCATAATATTGTAAAGATGGTCATTTCGTTTGCCGTTCTGCATGTGTATGTTATTATTAACTTGTCTAACGTGTTTACAGCTCATTTAGTTTTGTTGCAATCTAAAATTATAAACGGCTTTATATGATCTTGGTTGCATACTCCGTTATCGTGGTGCATAGTGCTCATGAGCGTAACATTTTTATACCATTTGGGAATATAGAAACTATCGACGTTGGAGGCCCGCAAAAAATATTAAAAAACAGATACATCTACCCTTAAATCCGGATTCGGAGGACTAATTTTGCAGACTATGGCAATTCAGGTTTATTTTTGCAAATAGTACTAAGCATGGTTATTTTTCTTTTTAATAGCATGTGTCTCAGATCGTACAAGGTAAAAAATTATCACACGTTACGTTGTGACCTTTTTAGCCCATAAGTAAGACCTAGCACAACTCTCTTACCTTGGCCTTTTCTGGTCTCCTTCTTTTTCCCAAGGTAAACTTGCATATTATATGAATAAGCAGTTACAGAATCGCATAAAGTCCAATATTTACTCCGTATTTAGCGGGTTTATTTGCGATGTACTGACTCACAAGGACAACGGCCTCTAAAAGATACCAGTTGCTCATCTACTATTACATTTTCGTGTTATAAACCTAGGTAGAATTGCTACACATTTATCCCATAAGTCTCGTATGGCAGCTAATTTATCAGTTTGGCGCGTTGTGGTGGAGTTTTTTATCCTCAATGCAAATTATTCTTGCAATTACATAAAATTGTTGTAGGGACACTGTTGCTCAAATATTGGACAATCTACATTTCCGTCTCCAGAAGAAGTAGTCCAAATATGCTTCAACTTCTATGAGATGTTAGCTTGAAGCGTGTCGCCACAAAAGTGTTTTCCTTCTAATTGACATTTTTAAATTTTGGGTGAAATATGTCGCCACAAAGTGTTTTTTCTAATATTTATTATTATTAATAATATTTTTTGCTAATAATCTTCCCGATTGACGTGTTTTTATTCCACACTATTCCGCCATCTTTTGAAGTACGCAATTATCCCTATCAGCTTCATCTGAAAATCGTTGCCTTCCACTTCATTGTCCGATTTGCTATTGTCTATCTCGGTTTTGGACAAATGATTTTCTTCTTCAGAACATTAGAATTATTATTAGAAACACACAAAGGTTTCTCAAGTTTCTCAATTTAAAAAAAAAAGTACAAAATTGATTTTCATTAAATAGATATTCTTGAAGATATTGTTAAAACATTAAATGTTACTTGTATGTCATATGTCGATAAATCATTCTCGGATGAAACCTATTGTTTTATAATTTTACATTTACATTTAATGAGCAGGAACAAACCGTTTGTAAAATTAACTTCCAAAAATTAATATTTTTTAATTGTGTATATGGGGTTGTCCTTAGATGGAACGTGAAATTCAAACAAACAATTAACATAAAAAATCCGATTAAGAAATGCTAATACCAGGAAGCATTTTTTACGACCTTGCACACAAAGCAAACAGCCTACTTGTCGCTATAAAAATGAAGTAGAATCGATTTAGTTCAAGTCCAGTTCAATTCGACACCCAAAACACCCATAAAATCAATTGGTTCAAATCGGCTGCTGTAAATTTGTAAGAGATTGTATAATTGCAAACAAATACCGAAAAAGTTTGCAATTTGCAACAAACTCCCAAATTTTCAGCACGCGATTTCGTGATGTCGAACAACATTTATTTTCAGGTGTAATCAGATAAATGCTATTTAAATGCAATGATTAATTTACTAAACTAATCAAATCAAAAATAACCAACTGTACTTAATTCAGCTATATCTTAGTAATACTAGTGAACCGCAAGTTAATCAGTTTATTAATGTATGTAATCAATGAGTTGGTGAAAATTAAGAAGACATTTTACTAGAGTATGTTGTAGTTATGTATAGTAGAACTTTGAAATTAGAAATCAGAAAGTGAATTGTAGAAAGCGTCATTATTATCAGTACGAGAAAAAGATAAATTAACGGAATTTAGAAGAGGGCGAAAGTCTATAATCGGCGATGTCGTTAAACTGTGGGAATGACATCATAGCAACATTATTACTGTTATCATCAAAATGTGCGCCGATTCTTACAAGTTGTATTCACGTCATTTACTTATACATAATATAAATTGTTGCTTCAAAAATTAGAATGGTTTGCTTGAAGTTTTACTAATCCAGGAAGTAGAAAGGTTTAACATCAAATATAACCAGCAGTTTTGTTTTTAAATGAGTTTGAATTGAGCCATACCGAAAACTTTATTTATATAGGATGAGTCTCATTTCGTAGTTGTTTCTAGTAAATTCTATTGATAAGAACACGACCATTAATACGACATATGTTTGGTTTTAACGTTTAATATTTTTCTTTCGGGAACATTCAATTTTTTAATTTTTCTTCTAAACTCGATGCTAAATTTAATGTAAACAAAAACAAATTTACATTTATTTATCTAAGTACTAATTCGTTAAGAATTTAATGAATTTAGAAGGATGTGTTTGTAAACATCTCAACTTACAAAAACAAAAAATATTTAAAAGTTGTGAGGAAATTGCTAGTAACACTAATTTGCAAATGCTTTCTAAAGGAGGTATTGGAGCAATTCAAAGCTGCACCCAGTTAATTAAATAGAATTTTTTCTGCTGTAATGTATGTGGTAAACAAACTTCTAAAGCAGAAATATATTGATATGCAACTTTCAATATTTTAAATATGTTATAGGGTGTTTAAATTCTACAGTATAAGATAAATTTAGTGAAATGTAAATGTAATCAAAGCTTTAATAATATAACGTGGTTTAGATACAAAAAGATTAACTTGTAACAAAGAAGACTTAAATATTATTAATTTAGGTGCCCATAAAAATGTAGATAAAAGGAAGTTCGTATCTTGCTAACTCAATTTTGACCCAACGTTGCACTAAAACTTATGTGTTTGTTACTGAATAATCATTTCTGAAATTAGAAATTGAGTGGAAGGTAGAAAAGATGGAGATGAGCATGTCATGGTATTAAGGAATGAATATTTCTTATGCGATTATCGATTTCGGCAATTTGTTATGAATTTTGTTAACAAGCTATTTCTTACGTGGATTGAATCAATGTGACAAACCTTAAAAGTACATTATAAGAAAGTTACATGTTATTGTGTGCTCTGAAACTTCTCAAAGTCTGATTTCTGTTAAAACAGCAAAAATCGTTTTTTTATAGTTTTTTTTTGTTTCACATCCAATTATGTTTGCAGCTGTACAAGTACTTTTAGCAATGTTATTTGATAATTTAATAGAAAAGAAATTTATTTAGAACAGTGCTTTTATGACAGATATGTACAAACATAAAAGCTACAACTAATAAGTTGGTTGCGACATCGAGTGCCGCCTCGTGCTATCATCGTTACGTCAGAATAGTAACCTACTAATGATAATCAAAAATCGACTTTTGTAATTTTTACACAACTTTCGGCAAAGTTGCTTTAATAAAAGTTACAGTTTATATTCTATTAGTTTAAGTATTTAATATCTGCTTGCTAGATTGCTCACAATGGCGTTGTAAAGTTTAATTAGAATCCTATAATGAATATGAGATTGACTATTTTACAGGAGCTGAGACGTTTAATTATTCATTGTCTTTATAGATACTCAGAACCTTATGTTCATCTTATTGAGGATTAGTTCTGGTTGATTCTATTCTCCAGTTTCTCAATCACTTTTAGTTTTTAATCTTATTTTTGCAGTTTCTGAGAGTTAAATGCAGGTTATAAGTGTTTGAGACACTGACTTTTCTATTTAAACAATTTCTAATTGGTTTCAGTTAACAGTTTACAATTCAATTTAAAAAAATGAAATAGTATATTATGTAATAAACATTATAATAATTGGTATTAAGACATACGAGCAACAGCACACCATGGGATATTTGACTCGTTTTTTTGGCCAAAAGTGTTGAAAACTAACTTCAAGGAAACGACTTACAATCATTACCATAGCAAGTACAGTGAGACCGGTATTATCTCCTCCTTAGAACCTAATTAAATGACCCTATCTACTTGAAAATTTACCTGTAAGTCTACTGTTTAGATTATGCTTCAGTCGCAGTTTGTTGACGAAAAAGTAGCGTCAAGTTTGTAGGTGTGTAATTTCAAAGTGCTTACATAGTTTTTAATCTAATAAAGTGTATTTAAAAGTTTCAGGTATGTACTTTCTCAACATATTTTTTAAAGTAAAATTATTCTAGGAAGATTATGTATAAATAAGTAACACCTCTTCGTTTTTGCATAAAATTAAAAGTAATTCCGCATTTTTTGACAAAGCTGGTAAAAGCCGGTATTAATTTATATATTAAACTTAAAACAAACATTGCTGATTAAATTACTACAAAACCTTTCCGAATACGTCCGACTAAAAAAAAATTTGTGTTCTTTTTAAAAACAAAGAATTGTTTCAAATATGGGTTCAAGAAGCGAACAAAGCTGAACAAGTGGCTGTAGTTTCTAATAAAAGTTTTCTTCGGCAAATGAAAAGTTCATTGAGGAATACATAAAAAAATTAATGGGTTTTGTAAAAATATAAGAGAACGATGGATAAATGTTCTTACAAAAAGAGTTTTTCTTGGAAATATACAGCTTGGCTTCTGAAACCAAAACAGTTTCTTTAAAAAGAAGAAAAGTAGAAGAGAAAATAAAGAGCAGAACAGCCTTCAACATCCAGTGGATCTATGCCAAAATGGTGCTAACAACGGGCAACAAAATTTGAGGTTGGTTTGAAAGAAATAAGTAAAAGTCCAACTCGGCCTATCAAATTTCGAAATTGTTATATCCAAAAATGAACATTTGAAATATTCACTAGAAGAAGCTTAGAATTGATTTTAAGTAATGGTCAATCAAACGGCAATATTTAGAATTAAAACAAGGTGCTACAGCTAGAAATTGATATCTTTACCCCGATTATTCAAAAGTCGCAAATTATAAATTGAATTGCAGACTAGATATTACGCTAGTGATATTGATATGTCCAAATTAAGAATTTTTTTAGTACACAACCAAATAAATTGTGGAGATGCAAAAGAAGTAATTTTGCTAGCAATTGATGGCAAAACAAATTAAATACTGAAATTCTGTTTAGCTATGGTTTTGACGGAAGCTCCGGGCAAGCGAACTATAATCAAAAATTTGAAACCCCAGCTATTCAAACAGATTCTTTAATATTTGCAATAACAGCAATTGATTTGGAAACAAAAGCTGGTTCCATTATCGTTTGGAACAATAGGACACTACAATCTTTGCGCTTTTGTAGACCCATCAAAATTGCATTTGCTAAGGAAACAAAAGAATACATTTTAAAAGAAATAGAAAATTTGGATAAGCAAATACTGAGCTTAAAAGAGCTTAGGATGTCTTTACCTGACAATAAAACTATTATATTAAAGTTTAAACTTTCCATGACCTCCATAGATGGAAAATATTAAGTGTTTTGACTAAATTTTTTTTCTGAAATAAAAGATTTAACATCAAAAGCACTTGACTCAAAGAAAATCTCCTTACAGTATGGAATACGTCCATTACATTCATGGATTCGTTTCTTCGAATGTATCTTGCATATAAGCTATACATAATTTACACAAGTGGCAAATTCGAGGGGAAGAAAATAAATTAATCCTTAATGAAAGGAAACGAGTTATTTAAGAAAGATTTTGGAACGAGATGAGCTTACGCGTGGATAAACTTAAACAAGGCTTCGGGAGCACAAACGGTGGCAATAGGGCATTTAGTTCCCAGGATTTATTTGCAAGAATAACGGACTGCAACGAAGACTTGATAAGAATATTTCAAGTATTACTGATAAGTATATCCAGTCCGTTTCAAATAAATTCACAAAAGTTTAAGGAATTGTCATAAAACGGCAAAATTATATTTTGAACTATATCTATGGTATCCAATGCCGATATCAGTATACAAGATACATAGGTACATGGACATGTAGTAATTTCAAATTTTTTGTTGCCTGTGGGATTCTTAGCCGCACAAGCTTCAAAAAGTAGGAACAAATTATACAAATATGAACGCGAAGATTATGCAATAAAAATAGATCAAGAAAAGAATTTAGTAGACGTTTTTAATAGAGCCATGGACTCTTCTCATCTTCTTATATCGACAATAAATTGAAAAAAGAGAAAAATTTTTTTCAAATTCAAACTCCTTGTCGAAGTTTTAAACGTGCTACAAAAGCCTGAAATATCTGATGTACACAAACGTTAAACTTTTGCAGTAGGAAAACAAACCAATTTTATTTTATTATTTGTTTTTTAGACCTGAACATAATTTTAGCTGGAAGATCTAAGTAAGTGTATACAAATACTATTAGATGGAGTTAACCTAGAAATGTTAATTTAAAATTTATACTACACTGCGCCGCAAAATTATAGCAAAATTTGAAATTTCGTTGCGAAAAAATTAATGTTAGTGTATTTTTCCGAAATGGACATTAAAATACTCCCTGTTTATCTAGTAGGCTAAAAATCTGTCAAACAACCTTTTCCTTGTTGTTAAAAAGTGAAGTATCGTTTGTTATGTAAGTTCTTCGGTTTTTGAAGTTTATTTACACCATCATTTAAAAGTCAAAAATGAATCCCTCGGACGGATTTTAAAAAATCTTACGGGTCACGAATGTGCTTTTGTAGTAGCGCTGCAAGAGGAATGGTTTACTGCAACTTACATCGCCCAACGTTTGCATGTGACTGTTTTGATAATATCGCGGATTCTTTCCCAATTCAGGGAAACAGGTAATCACGAAAGAAGACACGGATAAGGTCGAATAGGGTCTACAACGGTGAGAGAAGACAGATTTCAAAGTTTAAGGCAACGATTCATAACGGGCACTTGCCTACAAAAACAATTTGTTATAACCTATTGTCGTCGACTAAGCAAGGATACGATCAGAAGAAGACTCGCCAAAGACGATCTTCGACCCTATCAAGCTGCTAGAGGTCTTTTGCTAACATGGGAGCACTGACAAGAACGCTTAAGATTTGCGCAGAAACATCTTAATTGGAACAATGCTGACTGGTGTAGAGTAACGTTCAGTGACGAGTCCAGATTTTCTCTATATAGTGATGACCGCCGTAGAATAGTGTATAGACGTCCTGGCATGCATACAAGGAACCGTGAAATATGGTGGTGGCTCTGTCATGGTATGGGCAGGCATTACATCGCAAGCAAAACAGAGTTGGTACCCATTATGGTAATCGACTAACAGCTCATCGATACATTACAGTTCGGAGGTAATTTTATTTATATGCAAGATAATGCCAGGTCGCATATCGCCGGAATTGTAAATAAGTATTTTGAACAAGTGGGAATTGTTCGAATGGACTGACCAGCACGAAGCTCTGATTTGAATCATAGAACATCTATAGAATATTGTGGGAAGGAAGATTAAAAACTTGCAACACCCCTCCTAGAAACCTCCTCGGAGTTAATTCTTAGATTAATGAAAACATGAGGAAGAAGTTGAGCAACCAGAAGTTACAAGGCTCATTGACAGTATGCCACAAAGGATGCGAGCTGTTATCAATGCTCGAGGAGGCAATACACGGTACTAAGGTCAACTACGACTGTAACTTGCAATTTGTGGACCAGAAAAATGGCGATTTTTGATTTCTTGCAATTTTTGTTTTTTTTTTATTTTTTTTGTTCATGAATTAGTAAATTAGTGTTAATAAGTGTGTAAATGTTAGAGTTCAGGTATATTTCCAGAAAAAACAATAAAATTAATTTTTCACAACAAAATTTCGAATTTTGCGGCGCAGGGTATATTGAAACCATGCTACTAAAACCTATTGAGATAAAATATTAATATAATTTTATAGATCATTCCAAGGGGGAAGCAGGTTGGGGGTAGATTCTTAAATTTATTTACTGATATTATATGTAAATATACAAATGTTTATTTAGTAAAAAAGAACAATAGTCGATTTAAAGTTTTGCTTCAATGAAAAATTACTAGTTAGAACATCTAGTTATATTAAAATACCTTTACCTCGATGTCACCCAGAAATGTTATTTTGAAATAACATTTGTTTAAGGAATTTTAAGGTATTGTTGCCCACTGATTTTTAACAAAATATTTTTCCCTTTAAACATCGGCTTGCGGGGATGGGGGTTGGTGGTGGTTTTTCAAAATTACTTTGTTACTTTATTAATGCATACATGAACATATACGCAAATGTATATTGAGTAAAACAAAAATAGTATAAGACTTTGTTTACGCGGTGAATTACTTTTGGCCAAAAAAACGGGTCAAATATCCCATAGTGCGGTATTAGGAAATCAGCCAAAGGTAAATTTATAACACTACTAGTTGTAAATTACAAATTTAATGTAAGTACGTTTGAATGGTTTAGACAATGTTATGTTTGAATAATAACAATAATTCTGGACTTCCATTGTCTATATTTTAGTTTATTTGAATAAACAAACAAATAAACTAAAATATAGACAATGGAAGTCCAGAATAGTGTTATTATTTCATACAAATTTAATATTGGCGCCTAGTATATATGCAATATCAATGGCGTATTTATTTCTATTGGTTCTGAATTTATATTTTACTTATAAAACATTTGATATTTATGTAACGTCCCAATTCTATTTGTTCTAAATAAAAATTTGCATCTTAATACATTTCATTAGAGTGCAGATATAAAATTGTAATAAATGAATTACGATACAGTGGAGTAGAAAAATTATAATAACAATTCTAAAAACGGTAAAATTAATTGTCACTGTAGCATTTTACAATTTTACCTTTAACGAAATCACAATTGCAAATTATATTCTAATATAAAATATACTAAATTACAGGCGTTGATTGATTGTGACATCATTATCTGCAAACGTTATGCAGCATTTTCTTGAAAAGCTTTATATATCACCATTCGTTTTGAAATTCATATATGTAAAATAATGCATAATGAAAATATGTAATCTACTTAACATGTAATTGTCAAAATGCTATAGTTGTTGTACACATTTTTCTATTTCTATCTGTAATAATCAATATTTTTGCATATATATATATTCGCCTCTAAGTTAACTAAATATCAAACATTATCAACAATTCCAAACTCAATTACATTGTGCGAAAGGAAACCACAAATATTAATGTGACACGTAGTTAATTTAATAGCAAAGCTCTACATTAAAAGGAAATTAGATTTTCCAACAATTTAATAATGTTCTTCCTAAGGGGTTTATACGAATATTAAATTTTTAAAAGTTTTCAAAAGGAACTATTTGAAATTGAAAATAAATAATGAAATGTGCAGGTTTATTAAATTTCACTTAAACTGAATATTTTATTAACTAATAAATGTACAAGTGATACGGAAATTCTAGGAAATAAAAATATAAAACACTATTGTATATTGTAGGCAATATTTATATTTTAACAGAATGAATAGACTACTAACATGCACAATAAATGCTTTATACATACATCTATGTACTATAAGAGTTAAAGCCGTAAATAATATTTAATTCATATATACTACATATTTCTGTTTGCTCTAAGGCATTTTATTTTACAAGTTACATAGAAATGTGTAGTATTAATGAAATACTAAATTCTAGGGGTGTGCAACAGTGGTTGTGTCAAAATCTCATAAATAAAGAAATCAGTTACTTGTTAGAACAATTAAAAAAATTATTTTTTAAATTAACTTGACCAAGAACTACATCTTTGATCTATTATTATAAAGTATCCAAAGTAAACAAATCTGAATTTGCAAGTAATGAATGTTGATAATTATATTTTGTTAATACATATTGTCCATTTGTAATATAAAAATAATTTATTTAACGTTAACATCTTCTCATTAGAATTTGTAATTTTTGAAGATGACTTTTAAGTCGAACTGAAAATTGACAATATTATTACCAAATATAATACCTTCACTGCAATGTTGAAAAAAACACAAACACTTAAGTTATTATAATGACATATTTACCAACAATTAAATTTTCGATCTTCATATAGAGCAAATTGTTAGCAAAGCTAATAGAATGTTAGAATATATCTGTCGTATAAGAAAACATTTTCATAATATCTGTACATTAATAATTTTATATTTTTTCATGTCCGATCTCACCTGGAATATTTAAGTGTTATCTGGAATCCTTTTTACAAAATTAATGTAAACAGAGTTGATTAATTCAAAAACGTTTTCTAAAGTTTCTTTGTTTTAAAAGTAAAATTTGATTGAATTATTACAACGGATTGTTGTACTTTAATATTTTATCTTTAGAGAACAGAAGAGCTTTACTGGACCTTAAGGAACTATATAAATTCATTAATGGTTTTTACAACGATAATTCAATAAATTCTCGATTGTTTCTAAAAGTTCCGAGTTATCCAACAAGACTCCATTATCACTTTTGGTATGATCAATATACAACCAATTTATGGATGAATACCGCTTTAGTTAGGATCGTTAGAATATATAATCAGGTGTCCCAACATGTTAATATTGATCTCTTGGCAATGTCTTTATCTACATTGGCCCAAAATATTAACAAGAGCTTTTTTCAACATTACCGTTTTTTGTGTTGATGGAGATTAAGTTATTCGACTTATGGTTTCATATTCCCGACTATCTGGTTTCTTTTATTTGCTTTCTTTTTTTTTTGAATACCATAAATTTTATTTTCTAAAAAATATATACCTGTTTAATTTAATTTTAAATTTATTTAATTGAATGTTAATTTTGATATCTTACTAACATTGTTTCATTAAAAACTATTAAAAAAAATTAAAATGCAGATTAAAATAAACTTCATTGTTTTTGTGTCGTCAGTATTTCCACATGCTGTTTCTAGTTAATGGAAAGTAATATTTTATTTTTTTAGTTTTTATTTTTTCTATGTATGTACACTCATGAAATTTAAAACTTGGACACCACAATTTCTGTAAACAAAAGTTTGCACATTGTGAAGCGGGCTTAAGGGTATCATTTACAATTCTAACAGCAGGTAGTCTCAGCAGGGGTTATCTTATAGAAGGACTGTAGAATGAATCATTACACTAAGCACGTTTTAGAAAATAGGTAATTTACGTTGCTTACTTAATTTTTTTCTTTAAAGAATATATTTGAAGGTATCGCTAATTAAACACCATAGCTCGATTAATTATCGAATCAAAATTTTGTTTAGGAAATGTTTACAAAATAAAATTAGAAATAATTTTGATTTAAAAACGTCTACAAGCAATAACTTTTAAATTAAATCAAAAACTAAACATGGTTATTTGGGTTGACTGATTATTACTTATTTTTAAATAAATCTAACCTACTAATTATTGTAAGTTATTAAAAAATCATTAAACTCTCTATTCATAATATTTAGTCCTTACAAAATGTATATTTTATGACGTTTCATTTTTTCTGTAGATATAAAAAGTGAAAATAAAAACTAAGGCAATTCTTATTGTCAACGTATATATTTAGTTTTTTGACAAGAATTTATTACATAATTATAATTAAGATACCAAGTTATAGTTTAAAATTAAATGAAAACTTTTTTTTTAAATAAAGGTATTACTATATAAATAAATATAAGAAATCAATAATGGGTGTGACCTCCATTATTATTGTCATTGTGCAAATCTCGACATCCATTAATGCGATTGGCTGAATTTTTCTGATGAAAATAGTCCATAAGATTTAAATTTAAGTAGCATTGATGAAATTGATGAATTCATAGTTGACATCAGACTTCCTAGAAATTTCTACATTTTTATTTTCAATTTGTGTTTACAGTAAAGAATTGAGATAAATTATATTCATTTATAAAATCTACGTAATAAACATACTACTTAAAAGATAAATTGTAAATTGACATGAAAAACTAACTGCATTTTTTGTGAGAAAAATAACGAATCTAAATGTGTCCCGTAGGTAAGTGTCAATTTAAACATACTATTAACAAAATTGTGACTATATACTATTAGAGATTTTTTATAATTATTCTTATTATTAATTTGTATTAAAGCAATTAAGCCGACAGATATGTAGAAGCAGTTACATAAGTCAACCCTTCGATAATTATAGCCATGTGTTAGCAAAAATATAAATCTCAAATGGCCTGCTGTATGTTAGCAACAGGTTGTACAATAGTAAACAAACACCGAGAATCACATGACAGCTGTTTTGTCCTTTTGGAACTCTTTAGGAGTGAGAGAGCTCGAGTGTAAGTTCACTGTCGACGTACGTGATCGTTAACACCAGTCGACACTAGGTATAGCAAAACTTATCGTTCGAATATGATGGGCTCTCCAGTAGGGAATATAGTTGACAGCACGCATTTGTACAATAGTGAACTTACACTCGAGTTCTCCCACTCCTGAAGAGTCTTAAAAGGGGTGATTCTCGGTCTTTGTTTGCTATTGTACGAGCTCTTGCGAACTTACAGCAGGTGATTTGAGATTTTTATTTTTGCTAACATTTAGTAGGCTATAATTACGGGAGGATCGACTTATGTAACTGCTTCTACATATCTGTCGACATAGTTGATTAATGCGAATGCATTTACGTAAGTAATCGTTAACACAAGTCGACACTAGGTGTCGCAAAACTTTTGTTTGTGTATTATTCGATTATTAATTTGTTTAATGTTATGTATCGCACAAGCAATTACAATATGATTTTTAAAACGTTAAAAATATACAAATATTTATGTTGTAAACATAGGGTGTCCCTACCATTTGGAAGTATTTCACAACATGTTAATTATAAAAATATCAAAACATTTTTGTAGTGTTGTAGACAGTTCTTGGTCGCCTCGTCTAAAAATATTAATTGTTATAGAACTATATATTTTATCATTTTTAGATAGAACTTTAACATAAAGTGCTAAGTTACTAATTGGACTAGGCTAATAGAATTTAAACCATACGATACACCATGCCTTCTATTAAACTTTCCACTTCAAAAATTAACGGTTGTCCTCAAATAAATTTTCCGATTGATCAAAATATGCAAAATCCACTGTACCTTACTTTATTCAAATTGCATGCCTAATTTTTATATATTTTTTTTTTTTTGATAACACATTAAACTACGAAAATGCCAACAGTACACTGTAACGACATTAAACCTATATTTTTAATGATATGAGGTTCTATGAAACTTAAATCAATTATGATGTGTTAAATTTGAACTCTCATTTTTCAATCGCTTTTGTAACCGTTTTCAAAATAAAAAGCGTCTCAGCTGAACATGTCTTTGGTAATTTTAATTCAAATTTTATCAAACATTAATATATAAAAGATGTTCCTTAATAAGTGTATTACCCTCTACCTCGGCAACGAAGACCCGGAGGAAAAATGTTTTCTCTTTTTATGAGAAATCTACAGTTGACCGTTGATACACTTATTTAAGAACACCCTGTATATTTATGATAAATACTCAAAAACACAGCCACCTTGCTTCAAATCGCGGGAAAAAACTTTTTGCAACATTTTTAATCACTCCAGGCAAAAACGTTGCTAAGGCTTTTCGAATTCTGTTTTTTATGTCTTCTTTGTTGATTGATTTTTCTTGGTAAACCTGCTGTTTAACATAACCCTACAAGAAGGTTCTTTCAAACTTGCCTTTGATAAAGAGATAGTGCGTCATCATGTCGGTAACATATGTTGATACGTACAACTAAATTAAGATTCTCGAGGAGGCCGAGCAATTCTTCAGGTTTTTCTTTCAAGTTTTTTCTCTATAACTTGTGTTCTTAAAACATCACCCCAAACATTTAATAACTATCTATTCGAGTTCATTTTCCTAATTAAGTTGAGAGTTTTCATGTGCATATTTCATCAGAGCACAAACATTCATTCAATGGTTAAATTACGGCGATAGCGCCCGTGACGCAACTCCATCTGGTAAGGATGATAGCAATGCATTTTCAAAATTCTCTTTACCAAACTTTTGTTTACTTCCCATAATTGATTAATGTGCCTTGCAAGCAAAACTGTTAATTCATTAGCTTTATTTTTTTGAATTCTATTCAATTGATTTTTTAGGATACAAAACAGTTCCAGAAGTATTAAGCGCTCCCTAATTTTCCAAATAAATGTACTTGGGAATGTCGTGACTATGGATTCTATTGACGATAAAATCTGGTAACAAGAAAACAATTTTGTTTGCTTTTGCCTTATGATACAAATCATTCAAATAAGTTCTTCGCGGTAGTAAAGCATAGACTCTATGACAGGGGCGCTCGAACTTGAACTGCTGGCGATTTACCTCAATATTGTTAGACTACTTACGATCAACCCTAAGAGGCTGCAAGTACGTGTGATTGAGGGTTGTCGTAGGTAGGTAAGGGTGTATTGTGGCATCAATAGATATTAGTTTTCCGCACAATGTGCATTATTTTAGTCAAGATTTGGGTTAGGTTTGGTTAGGTTCTTCTCTAAAATATCAATGAAAAAACTCATAATTATTCAAAATCGCGAGTTTATTGGTTATTACGAAATAAAAAAGTTCTGGTGTTAAACTTAAAAACTTAAAAAGTTAAAACTAAGGAGTGACTTTGAATGTTGAAGCGTGGCACTGCATGTCCTCAGCGTACTTTTCATAAAATGGTACGTAACCACAGAGCGCTAATCGCAAGCATGATGGAATATGTTCGTTAGTTAGTCGATTACGATATTTTGAATTAATTATTTTCATTTCAGAAAATGCAGACTCGCACAAGTAAGTTGACCCAAACATTGCTGTCAGTGGAAGGGTGATTTGCCTTAGATTAGGATATTTATCTTCAGGTATACTACACCAGAATTTTGTATCAGATGCTATAGCTTTGAGATGTATATCTGATATAATCTGCACCAACTCATTTTCAACAGAACATGAGTCCATATTAAACTGACTTGCTATTTCAGTAGCTAATTCCTCAATGGTTTTACACAAAAATGGTAACTCATAAATGATGCAATATTTGCCAATTTACTGCAATCATAAAAACGTATTTCGAATTGTCCCAAAATAATTGATAATTCTGCATTATAGATATCATAATTCAACTGAGGAATCCTTGTTTTCAAAGACATGTTTCAAATCTTTTCATTTCAGTTGATCTATCATAAGTTGCAATTTGCTTTTGAATGCGTTTACTGCGCTTATCATCTCAATAATAGTTTTTCCTTTACCCTGAAGCTCCAAGTTAATGTTGTTTAAGTGCATTGTGATGTTAATCAAAAATCCCAAATCAGTCAGCCATTTTTCGTTTTCCAGCATCTGAATGTCATCACCCTTTGGTTCAAAAAAGCTGTTGTTTCGAGCAATAATTTTTAAAACCTTTCTAGGAATTTTTCGCGACTCAACCACCTGATGTCCGTGTGAAGAACTAAATCAGTGTGTTCAGATGACTCACTATCTTTCAACTGCAATTTAAAGAACCGCCGTTGCAAGCTACGTGCATCGATGGAATTCTGCAATGCCCATAATTTACTCTGTGTTTAGAACTTTTGAACACAAAACTTGTTGATGTATAATGCAATAGAAAAAAAATAAAGGGAAATCATCATCTCCGCCATGGGTCTTTCCCTTTAGAGGAATGATTGTCAAAAAACTCTTCCTTAGCCGACATGTCATTGAATACCATCCGAATAAAAATACAGAGCTTGGCAGTGTCTGTCATATCGGTGGACTCGTCGAACTGTAAAGATATCCTGTTTTAGTTTATCTGCCATGTCCTGACTCATGACTTCAATACGCCTTGTGACAGTAGGACGAGATAACTGAAGTTCTCTAATAGCAGACATAATTTCTGTTTTATTTTTAAATCTCTAATAAAGTCTCACCCGCTTCAATAAATGCTTCCTTCACAATCGATCCATCTTCGATTGGTTTCTTGTGTTTTGCCAATATATGAGATATTTTAAATGACGCGATCGTAGTAGCTTTTGATTGTTTGGCTGGTCTTGTAAACATGATTTGTTTTTTTTTCAAACTAGATATCAAATCAAGTACTTTTCGTTTTCTTAATTCACTTTGTGGCGGAAAATTCTTTTCATAGTTTTTATGAACCGTTTTATGATGCCTCTCTAAGTTACCACGCTTAGGTATGCAGCTGATGCACGAGAAATGAGACAAATGCACTTATCCTTTACCATACAAAAGAAAAACTCTTCCTCTCAATCGTTATTAAAATGATACGTTTTACATTTCTTCGCTGCACTCATTTTGTGCTATTTGACAATAAAATTTGTATCGACGTAGTATTGCCTTTAAGTTACATTTCAGACTCAAATTCCTGCAAGCACAACATTTATATCGGCGTGAACGAAGTCTCGAATGTTCCTATCAAACGCGCTGCCCGAAATTTCTAGAAAAAGCAGCAGATAGTGTTGCACTTTGATCTATACCACCGTGACACGTGCGTCTCGCGTCAAAAGTCGCCGCTATTCACGGTCCGGACGTCAAAGCTCCGCCGTGCGGACATTAAACGATACCGTGTCCGACCACTTGCGGCGTACACCTGCAAACCGACATTGAAATTATTTGCAATTATTATTTCCTAACTAGTTTGTGTTATTTATATTCGTATTTAATACAATATCAAAAAGTGCTTGCGGGTGTACCGACATTATCTAACTAAGCGAATGTGCTAAACCTACTTACTACATTTTTTCTTCTCGAAAGCTACTCAAAAAGTACTGCACCCCTGCTCTATAATATTTTATTTATTTATTGTATATCAATAAAAAGATAGTTTAGTGTGCTATTAAAATAGTATATTATACATCAAGGTTGTGAAGTCTGTCATTATTGCCTTAGCACTTAATAAGGTGCGTAGGCAATAATGGACTTCACGACCATGGTGTATATACTATTTTTTCTACTACTAGCCAAATTTAAGCGAAAAATAAAAAATAAACATTTTTCTTGTAAAAATCAAGTAGCACAGGAATGCAAATAAATCAAAAAGCATTAAAAGCTACATACGTTGATAAACCAACTGCAACTGATTCACTAAACACTTGTGTGACATATTTCACCTTCATTTTCTGAAAATTATTCGGAGTGATATGTAAATTAGTTGATTTAGGAGCCAATCGCAGCGGTTTAGATTTGTCTGACATGTAGAAATTTTTAATGTTTTTCCAAGATGCTTTTTTGTTATTAAAGATTATATCGTATTTAATCAAGTTATTTTGCACCGACTTCAATAAATAGGAGACATCGTGGAAATAATAGATTTTCTTATCGTGTACGAGAAGGTTTGGTTTTTCAGGTGATACATATATTCTTTTAATTAGGCTTAGAAAATTTTACTACTGCCCTAACATTCGCACCGCATTGTAATTGTAACTTTTCTATGCAGTCTAATACTATCGACTTCAATTTGTCACCTTTACATATCGTATTTGTAAAGATGTAGCACAAGGGTTGTTTAACTTTTTATATATAACTCTAACCATGATCACGTAGCAGTTTGAGCTGGCAAAAATTTAAAACCTACTTTAAAATTAACATTTTGGGGCTCGTAAAATATAATTTTAGTGAAAATTGTTTGTATTCCTCTATTTATCTCCTGCTTCTTAGTGGTTTATTTTTAAGTCCACAAAATTATGTTTCGCTCGTTTTTGTTAAACAACTATTCTTAGATTCTCAAAAATTTGAAATTGTCCATTATTAACCTAGGTCAACAATAGAAAAATTATTAACCACTAATAGAGAAATACAACTTCTTAGTTGGCTAGGAGACGCAATAATTGTCCACTTCACAGCTAGTAATAGAAAAAAAAATATAGAAGGTTACGCATAAATTTGAAAAAAATTAGATTCTCAGATTTTTGCAAATTTTGATCAGATGGTATAATTTTGAGAATAATCATTAATTTTGGATATGGAAAGTTTAATACAACACTTGATAATTGTTTGTTTTATAAATAAAACAAATTTACTACGCTTATTGTGATTTATACAAAAGCACGATGAAGAAAACACTGTTAGTATAAAAGTTTTAAGAATCGTCGCCACAGTTGGAAGAACATACTTATTAAGTTGTTTCATTTAATGAACACAATTCCTAAAAGAAGAAAATCTTTAGTATAACAAAAAGTGATAGAAAAAACACAAATATTAATGATTTAGTACAAGTCACAGCTCAACCCCTGTTTGTTTGCAAATGTCGAGAGTAACAACGCTAAATACCACCAACACCCAAATGCCATTTTATAAATAGAGACATTATCACATCTTGTTTTAAATTTAAAGTAAACTTTTTTTATTAAAAATTAATATTCTCACATATCTCTTATAAAATTACAAAAAAAGAACACTAAAGGAGCTATTGAATTTACAAATAAAATTAAAAATATAGTAAAAGAGAAGTAAGTCGTAAGAAATTAATTTCGAAATAGATCCCTACGTTAGAATACTTACAATAACGTAAAAGAAATTTAAAATATAATTAAAAGTTCGATCGTTGGCATTTATAGGTGCACCGAAACATCATTTACTAAATGCATTTGCAAGTACCAGGAGTTTAATGATGTTCTAAAAGCTTTGCAGAATAGGATACTTTAAACACCGTAATCTCATTAGTATGCCTGCAAGCACGTTACTTTAGCTTAAGCTATTCTATTCACGGTATATTCATATTCGACCCATTAAAACACTGGATATCTGCATTTCTACAAGACTTAATTACTACTACATACAAATTTGATGTATTTAATGTAGGTCGTAATAACTACATATAGTATAGATTTAGACTATAAACACAAGGTTCGGTTAGTAAAGGTACAAATTCTAGCATACTAAAGGTATTAGTAGCTATCAACATGTAAGAAAACATAACGTTCTTATCAACATTACAATACTACAACTTTACGTTACATAGTTAGATTATAGATTTGTGGATATACGTTGAGTGAAAGAGACACTTTTTTGTTGAAGGTATATATGTGTATATACACACAACGTTAAAGTACAGTTTATATTTGTGGAGGTAGATAAAGAAGGTAAGTTTACTTACATATTTTACTTAAATAAACAAATGTTTAACACGACATCAAGAATTACTTTTAATTTATGACGATCTCCTTTAATATTTGTGTTATTTGTGTTGAGATTTCTTAAGGAGCTCATTGAGAAGGTTCAACACAAACTGAGAATAACTAAAAATAAACAAGTAATACTTTTTCAATTACTCAATACTGATTGTGTAACTATTGCCATAGAATTATGTACTTATACAGTGTGTCTACTTAAGTTGGCAACATATGGGAAACTTTTTTATTATTGTTTTTACGAAAAAAAATAATTTTTTTTTAAAGTTTTGCATAATCTAGAATCTAAAACAATCATCAAATATTAAATTTTTTCAATCGTATACGCGGTTTGTCAAAAATATAAATTTTACTCAAGAGTAAAGTACCTTTAGATTTGACAATATCAAAATTTGTTATTGAAAAAAGTTGATCAAAACTAAATACTACGTTCAAATGTGCAATTACATCCAATTACATGAAGAAAATCATGTTTTCTTTTTTTGTCTACAATAACAATGCAAATGTAACTGTAGTTACATCAAATTTATGATGCACTGATAAACAAACGATTTTTTAATAGTCAGAATTGTTTGACAGTGAACTTTAAAACATTCAGTTGTATTTAGTGAAATTTGGTAGAAAGTATTTTTAAAATTTAGTGGAAATGCTAGCAATATTAAGTACTGGAGATAAAATTGAAATTGTGTTAATTGTCGGTGACAATTATAAAACATATCGAGAAACAGCAGATATTTTTAATAACCGACACCCAGAGAAAATTTTCACTATGGCACATTAAGGAAAGTATTAAACAAATTTAAGACTTTTGGAGATGTAAGTAATAAATTTAACAACAAACGCCAACAACGGGTTGTCAATGATGACATGGAATTTGAAATAATGCTCTCAGTAATCGAACATCCTCAGAAATCCTTGCGAACAAGGGCAGCTTCAATGCCAAATCCTATTAACAAAGATACGGTGTTGGTGTTGGTAGAGTGATACAAATCCAAACTTTACCATCAAAACTCGAGACCAGTATGCATTCAAAACAAATGTGTGATGTGGAATTTATGGAAATAAAATAATTGGACCTTATTTTATTCATGAATCTTTGAATACGGACCGTTATTTACTCTTTTTAAAGAATGAATTAGACGATTTTCTTGATATGCTTCTAACAGGATGGTGCCCCATGCCACAGTAGGTTAGATGTAAGGCAATACCTTGAAAATCGTTTTAACGGAAGAGTTATACATCGGTTTTCAGAGATTTTTTTGGCCATCTCGTTCTCCAGATTTGACGCCACTCGATTTTTTCTTGTGGGGTTACCTAAAAGAAAAGGTGTATCTTCAAAGGACATTTACAGATGTTGCTCATTTGGAAAGAATCATTGCAGAATTCGGCTATGGTTAGAGAGTATTGAAAAACTTTTGTGATAGAACAATTACCTGTATTGACAGAGAAGGCGGGTACGTAGAGGCATTAGTGAATTAAAGATGCCAATAATGTTTGTGAAAATTATTTCAACAAAATGAATTATTATGGCATTATTTATTTAAATGCATCGCTAAAATGTTACAAGACATATTTTAATTAATTGAAATGTTATCAAGTGTTCAACAAAAATAAGAGATTACTGTTTATTATTAATTATTGAAAACATTTAATAAAATTTACAAAAAAAATGTATCATTTAATATTAGTCATCAGTTAATAACTTTGGAAAGAGTAAAAATAAGTTGAGCTAGATGGATCTGATTATGTACTTAAACCTATTTTTATTTTAATAGTGTTTTAATTAGATTTTTACGAGAATTTTTATAAATAAATTTTGTTTTGTGAGAATTTGCTTATTACTTTCTGAACGGAACGGATAGGTTATCATGTTCGTAATAAATAAAATTGTATCACTTAATTGAGAAAAATTTGTAAAAAAATTTTTTTTTAAGTAGAAGGATGTCATTGCATATTAAAACATAGTTTTTAATTCCTAACAACTTTTCATAATTACAGTTTTCAATATTTTCACAAATAAAGGTACCTTACTCGTGAGTGAAATTAATATTTTTTGACAAACCGCGTATACAATTGAAAAAATTTAATATTTGATGATTGTATTTTAGTTCTAGATCATGCAAAACTTTTTATAAAGAATAACTTATTTTCGTAAAATTAATAATAAAAAGTTTCCCATATGTTGCCAACTTAAGCAGACACACGTTATAAGTTTCTTTACTAAAAAAATTAATTTAAGTACAAAGAATAAAATAATCTTTAGTTAAAAGCAATGGATTCAATCAAAGTTGTTGGAACAAATATTGCAGTGTGTGATCCATACATCAACAGTTTCTAACAAACTATAAAAATTTGTTAGGACTTGTCTTCGGATAGTAAGTTTAATAAACAATTTAAACTTTTTGGGAAAACTTTATTAATAAACTTAAAAATATTTTTTGTTCCTATTAAAATTGCTTGTATCAAAAATTTAATCGAGAGTTCTTTAATCAAACCTTTATTGATATTAATTAAACTATATTTCATATTGGGTAAAATGTAAGGAATTTAGAATACACAGATAACGGTTTATCTTAAGATTTAATTTTTGGACTGGTACTGTTTACAATTTATTTACGAAACGTAAATAATATTAAATACAACAATGTATAAAGACAATTTAAATCCATTATGTACGAAGTGAAATAGCTATTTATTGTATATGTGTTTTAGTAGGCAGATTATCCATGCAAGAATTTTTAATCGCGAGAACGAAGTTCGAGCGTTTAATTTTCTTAAGGGGATAATATGCCACTAAAACACGAATGCAATACAAGATTTTATCCACAATCAAACCAATTTAATTGAAAATAAGTAATCTGACAGTTCTAAAATTTCAATGTAAATATTAGAAAATTTAGTGAAACTTTGGGCGGCTTTGCATTATTAGTTGCTAGGATGCTTGTTTATTAAAACAATATTTGTGAAAAAATTAGAAATCGTTTGTGTGCGTCGTTTTGAAAAATGTCAGAAAGTGATTCTTTGCCGGTAGAAATTAAAGCAGAAGCTGAAGAAGTAACCCTGCAACTGTTGCCGGCCAAATCTAAAGATGCATACATAA
Organism: Abscondita cerata; assembly: GCA_030710515.1. Taxonomy (NCBI): domain Eukaryota; kingdom Metazoa; phylum Arthropoda; class Insecta; order Coleoptera; family Lampyridae; genus Abscondita; species Abscondita cerata. Next base: position 67,838 of record JALBCR010000913.1, on the reverse strand, counting down.
AAGAATTTGCTACCTTTAATGAATGGAGAGAGAAAAGAGGTGCAAACATCATAAACGAGGACGTCCTGTTGGCTTATTTTTTAAATGTAAGAAGCAAGTTTGCCTCCTCGTCGATGTGGACGAAATATTCAATGTTAAGAGCAACTTTGAATGTGCATAGAAATATTGACATATCAAAATACGCCAAATTAATTGCTTATCTCAAGAGCCAATCAAAAATCTACAAGGCAAAGAAGGCAAAAGTGCTTGATAGGGGACACATCGAACAATTTTTGAAAACAGCATCTGATGAAAAGTACTTAATGATGAAGGTACAACCAATTTTCTTTTCTTTTGTATTGGTATCTTAATTATTTTAAATATTTCTAGGTTGCTGTCATAATGGGTGTTTGTGGAGTTTTACTATGCAATGAACTGATAAACTTAAATATTGAACATGTGAAAGATAAAAGATCTATTGTCCATCCCAGAAACAAAGACCAATATGTCAAGAAGTTTCACTGTATTAGACGAAGAATTCTCTGTTAATGTTATGGAGATATGCAAGAAATACATACGCCTACGTCCTAAAAGTACTATTTCGCAGGGAAGATTTTTTTTGCAATATATAAATTCAAAATGCACCGTGCAACCTGTGGGAATTAACACTATTTCCAGAATCCCCTCACAGATTGCTTCTTTCTTAAAACTTCTAGACGCTAAATCCTACACGGGCCATAGTATGCGCCGTTCTTCGGCGACTCTGTAGGCTAATGCTGGTGGTGATATTCTCACTCTTAAGAGGCACGGAGCGTGGAGGTCATCTAGTGTTGTTGAGGGATATATAGAAGAAAGCGAGTCAAATAAAATCGATATTGCTAGAAAAATTCAAGGAAAATCCAGCACAATGCAAGAGATCTCTCGCGATGCAGTCTTCCTCAAACGTGGTTTCGTGAAATGTAAATCCTGATATTGCAAATAAGTTTACTTTTGATGTTAACGTGAATGTTAATATTAATGTTAATAAATAATTACTAAATTTTCTGCAAATTTTTCTTGAATTTTATATATTACAATAATGTTTTATGGAATATAAAACACTAGTGTTTTATAGGTGTTATAATACGTTTCATAACGGCATAATAATAGCTCTATAATATGGTGATTGTGGATAAATGTAATTTATCGAACGAACCTAAAATTATGAGCGAGTGAGTTGAATAATAGGCTGGTTTGATAAAACACTTTATAACTACACTACAATTTTAAAGCAACTGTAAAACGTGTCTTCTTCTATGGCTTTCTATAAATAAATAACAAAGTTACTTTTGACGTTTACTTGACACAGCATCAACAACTGACAGCGATAATTTCCATTTAGTATCATTCAGTTATGAGTTCAAGTTGGATAAAGTGCTTGATTTTACATTACATTTAAGTGTTATTTTACTGTCGCAAATCGGTACCATAAAGTATCACATTAATGCAGACAAGTAGCGATAAAATTATTTTATATTCTATTTAAGCCGCAACATATAATAAACTTAATTCATCCTACATAACAAACAATACTCTTCAAAACAAAATAATGAATGTTTCTGTTAGGAGAACAGATTTTGACTCAAAAAAGTAAATGAATGCTCTTGTCCACAAAGCGAATTTAAATTTATTGATATTCAGTTTTATAAATACGTTAAGTTCAACATAAACATTTATTTACAAATGGTTTTGGACTGAAAACAACCACTTAACGAAATTTAGTTTTTTTAATTAATCTTTAGTTTTCCTGATATTGAGGCTTAGGCGTCGGAGTTGTTGTTTGAACAACAATTTATTTGTGTTTTAATTTCATACGCCTTGTTAAACTTAACATGAACTTTAGTCTTTATTATACAAATTACAACCAATGATGCCTCACAGGACTCCGCTTATTTTTTCTTAAATTTTAATTACAATTATTAAGATTTGACTAAATTTATATAATAGTTGTTTAACAAAACAAGTAACGACTAATAGTTAATAAGTCTAATTCAAAATTTATTTGTTCGTATACTGTATTTCTTTTATAAACGCTTATTCAAGACAAAACACCTAGGACTTATTATTCTAGCGACCGTAAAAAACAAGTACAATTAACACTACAAGTTATCAAAATTATCAGTAATTTGCATTGATTATGAGTGCCTGAAAATGCATTACATAAATTGTCATAAAATGTGATTATTGTTAAAAGTTAGCGAAAAAACTCCGTGATGACCCATCAACTCATTATTGAATAAGCTTTGATAAAGCTCTCATATAGAGCTCGAAACATCGGCAATTTTAACTATTTGAGTTGTTTTTGTTCTTCTACCTCCATCGAGAAGGGGTCTACAGATAAGTACATTTTTGTTTGTGTCTTACATTTAGTTTGATAAATCTTTAGTTCTTTCAGATATTACTCAGACTATTATAGCTTACCTTTTTCGGCAATCTTAGAATAAAAAGTATAATTAAATTATTTTTATTTTAAGGATAAAACTAGTCGCAAAAAACACAAAAGTTAGATTAACCAACAAGCATATTAAAATTATTAATGTGTAAGTGTTTTTTCAAATCAGAAAATCCTAACACTTAATATTCAGTTAACGTATACTATAAACTGATATGAGCGTTGGTATTATTAAAAGGGAAAAGTATGGAAAAATATGGCAAAATAAAATGACGCTCTTTGATATCTTAACGCGTTAGGTTAGTTTTCTTAATTAATTTTCGATCATCATTTTTACTACCCCATTTATTTGAAAACGTGGTTTTGATAAGAGGCAAAACCAGCACGTTGTTTGGGTTTTTGACCACCAGTGTTAAAACTTTTGTCAATGAGCTACTCCCAATAATATTTTTTATTATTGGATTATTTTAAACTGGAAAAACATTACAGGATTTTCAAATTTTTAAGGATTGGAAAAGTTATTAAAAAAAATACTGAAAATATGAATTGTTAGTCGGATGACGTCACGCGACTATGTTCCCGCGGATATGATCAATGCTTGTCACGAAAAAATTTAGTGTTGCTAACTCGTGTTGTCTGACTTTGTAAGTTGCAAGTTAGGGGAGTTAGTATTAAGAAAAGTCATACAAAAAGAGATATTACGTTAATTAGAAGAAACAACAATAACTACATAAATTAACATTAATAAAAAAACAAGAGATGAACAGATGCTCGTTCCAAAATCGTTCATAATTGTAAAGTTCATGTAACGGCAACGTTGTTTCGAATATATTTATTTCGTAAAAAATGCACATAGCGTGATGGGTCAGTTAACGCGGTAGGTTCAAATTGTTATAAAATTAAATATTAAAAACAAAAAATCGGGACTGAATCAAATCTACAATCAATTTCAGATATTGAATTTCCATTCATATTACAATTCTAAACAACCGGAAAATAAAGAAAATTTCAACTTTTGGGAATAAGTCATTTAAACTATTTATGCATGTGACAATCATACCATTAAATTTTTTGTCTAAAAAAACTTTAGATTGCATTACTCAAGTTTTATCGCCAATTTGTCTCGTGACTTTGTTATAAATATTTCACAATATCTAGCGATAAATTACTGAGGGAAACTTTCGAAAAAATCTAAAGTTGTTCCTGCCAATTTTAACCAATTGTAATATTATTTATAATTCATTTTTATTTTATTATTTCACCCATTATAACAGTTCGTAAGCGAAAAGAATATTCCAGGAAATCAAATGACAAAACCCCACAGAGAAAAGCCAGTACGGAACAATTTTTTTTTATATTCATATTGTTTATAGAACCTATTTACAATTTTGAAAATAAATTTGATAAGATATTATTTCAGAAAAAATTAATTTTTTATTTGGTAAAATGTAGTGAAAATCACTAGTTCTGCAGTTTCTTTATTACGCTTAATGAAATCTTTCAGTTACACAAATCCTCCTCCTTTACAATTTATCGATTAATCTACATACTACATACTTAAATTCCTACGTACTAGTCTAATAAAATAAACAGTAAACTGTATGCGCAAGATTTGCCAAGTTGTTTATGCAACACACTTGCATCAAATCAACTATTGAAAACAATAGTCGGTGATTATTGTGAAAAACATCCAAACCCCTACATAAAATAGTGTATCACCTAGTTGCGATTTATCAATGTAGAGTATCTCGATGGAGTTGTCAACAAACACCGACTACAACTATTGTAGTTTTTGTTGTGTGCCTACCAAGTTAACAGTGTGTTGAACAAACTGTATCCCTGTAACCTTTTCTTAAATTTTCCATAATTTTTTTTTGATTCGCAAAGGTAGATAATAGTATTATCAATAATGATGTTTATTAAACTGAACAAAAATTGATTGAGCAGAATTTTTCCATACTAAGAAGAATCAACTTATGTAGCTGCTTACACATCTGTCGGCAAAGTTGCTTCAATGCAAATTAATTTTCGGACATGTTACGATATTACTAGGCGGCACTTATTTGTCATAATGAGTTGTATTAAACAATGACAGGTTTTAGTAGTTTTCGTTTTAAGTATTTTTATTAAATAAATAAAATGTTTTGTAATTCACATAATAAAAAACAAAATACTTGATATTTATTTATTTAATTAAATGTGAATTAATAATAGGTAAAAATCATTTAACTTTATTTCTGTTTTCACACAAATACAAACAATCAGTCACTGATTAAATGTACTATAATTACTTGTTATCGGTAATGCAGAAATCTGCATAATAAGACAATACTAACGGCGATATAAGTTTTATAAAAAATCAATTCAGGCAGTTATTATAGAATAAGTCATAACGCAAATCTTATATACTATAACACAATATCCTAACGAACGTTTTATTTTAAATTTTCATATTAATTTTATTTTATTTAACAAATCTACAAAAAATTTTGCCAAATAGATATAATCATTCTTTTACCACATTTTCTTCTACGTTTTCACATTTAAATTTCAAGTTCGACATCCGTGGTTCTTGAACGTTTTTGCAAGCCTAACTTTACGTTCTGAAAAAAAACATTAAGCTTTTATTATGATATATAATTTATTATGTAATTATTAATGGCGTATTAGGTATAACAACCAGCCAAAAAGTAAATTTAGACTTTATTTATCAATATTCACACAAATACAAAAAATCAGTCAATTACATTGGGTCCTTTATATTAGTGGTTTTATCATTTAACTTGTAATTAATGTATAAAATAAAGTAAATAAATAAATAAAAACTTTAAATCCTATTGGCCAATACTTTCTTTAAAGTTAAAATATAGGAACAGATTAAATTATGCTAGTTTCGACCGAATTAAATGTTATCTTTAGAAACTTAATAACTAATTTTCAAATTGATATATATATATATATATATATATATATATATATATATATATATATGTTTACGATACCATTTTAATACAAATATGCTACTTTTAAAAAACATATTCAAAAATTATCATATAATCCAATTATAAACCATTAACAATGCCAAAATAATATTTTAGGGCTTTTAGGCATTGTATTCTTACTTATCATGTAATAAGTTAGTTACTTAATGATTTGTATTTTGTTGCGATAAAAATTTACGTTTATTAGTATTTACTTTTCTAACGTTAAAATTTTTCTAAATACGTGTTAACTTTCCTTATTACGGCTCGGGCTACTTTCGCCGCAAGTTTAATATGACAAGGTCAACTTCTAAATTCAATTGCGCTTGCTTGCATCTTTCTCTTTATGTTTGACTTGCAACGAGTACAGTTCGTTGTTTGTAAAAGAAACTGCAAAATGGAAATTCTAAACATAAGTAAGTGGGATGGATTAATATAAAATTGTTATAACCAGCAGTCTGTTGGAGAATGTAAAGTACATTATGAATGTAATTACAAATTAAGCTAGATGTTATTTAGATGAAACGATTGCAGGTGAGCATACTGACCTATATTTCACCGCGTGGCGAGTGTTTGCTACATTTGGTTTCTCTAATTATTACAGTTTCTTTGTCCTGTCGTATTTCTGAGATTACTGGCCTTAAAGTATGTTGGAATTTGATTACGTCCAAGATTTGTGGGATGTCTTCCTGAACCATTATTGTCACATACTGTTGTAGTTGGAATGGTTAATATCTTCACCATTACGGGGTTAGAAGAAATTAGTAGTCGGAAATAAAACCAATGCTGTTCGGAGGTGCCGGTTAGGATTCTGTCTCTCAAGATAGCAGGGACCACGACGTTTAGTTGTCTCATCTTAACTCCGGAAAGGACATTCCTTCGACACTTTGCCGCAAACCTAATTCACCGCCTGTGCATTTGTTTTACAGTTATTTCAATTTTAGTGTGTGTATCCAAACAATCCAATTACCAGTACTAGTACCGTTTCTTAATTATAATTTGAAACTATTAATGTCGAATTCTCCAAAGAACGTCTTACTGAATGATACACGTACGTTATCATAGTTTAAGTAACTTATCGCAAGGTACTTATATTTTTAACTAGCTGTCCCGGTGCGCTTCGCTACGCAAAATAAAAGAATTGTTAGCAGTTATCTGTTATCTTCCCGAAGAGAAGCGAAAAAACATCACTGATTTTTAAAAAATCATATCTCCGAAAGTATGCCTCCGATCGCAAATTTTTTTTGTTGGTATGGTACATCTTTTGGCTACCTTTGCTCTATACATTTCGTGGACCTCCTCAGAAACATGCACACTGTGCGACAAAAAACGGCTGAAAAGGAGTAAATTTCACGTTTTTTTGCGATTTTCGTGGAAACCTAGAGGGCAATCGCAAAAATCAAACGTTCGTGACCTATTCTGGATCGACCTGAAGAAGTGTGTAAAATTTTATTCCAATTGGACTAACGGTTTAGGAAGAGTTCGAGAACAAACAAACAAACACACACATTCATTTTTATATATTAGATGGTAAAGAACTTTATGTCGCTAGACAAATTTACTTGTCAAAGATGAAATGAAGTGCACCTTCCTTATAACATTGATTTATTGATTATATAAATTTGACCATGGTTTCGATACTAATTAGTATCATTTTCAAAAATTATCTAAATCTAAAATATAAAACAGGTTGAAAATTATGTAGAACAAAACCAGCTCTACTACCACAAATATTAACAAACAATAACAAAAATAAGTGTAAAGAATAACTAATTATTTCATTTTGAATTAAATAAAGGTTCGAACATGTAACCAAATCCAGCCACGGCAAGAACCAATACGGAATGACAATCGGAAACGGAAAATTATTTTATGTGATACCAACATAAAAGTGATATGGAATATTAAAATTGAAAATAGCAAGTATGCAACCAAAAGGCATGCAAGAGGACATTAGTCTAGGAGTTTTTATAAATTGGAAATTAGAGAAATCAAGATGAACATTAGCAACTTTTATCTAAAATAAATTGTTTAGTAATATAAACTTTTTCTAAATTTAAAATGATTTGGTTATTGTTTAAGACATGTAGCAAGTTAGTATTGGAGAAAGGTTTGTAACAGTGGTTGTTTCAAGAAAATGAAGAGCAAAATTATTTGTTAGCTCGATTAAGTCTGATGGAATCAATAGTTCTTGAATCTAATGGTAAAAGATCTTATGGAACCTACATAACTGAGGGCGCAAGTATCACAAGAAAGTTTATATGCCTTGTTAGATAATAAGATTTTATCGGTGTTATTTTATGAAGTAATAGGATTAAAAGCGAAAAGCTAAATTGATATTGTATTTTTAGAGAGATTTGAAACAATTATATATATATATTTTATAAAAGATATGTAGATGACATTTTCATTATTTTATGGTTCCGTAGAAGAAAGCTATTTCTAAAAGAATTTTTAATTCATTTAATGTTGAAATTCAATTTACTTTGAATCATCAGTTAACAATAAACTACCATTCCTGGACTTAATGATAACTTTAGATAAAGGCATCCCTTCTTATCAGATTTAAGGAAACCTACTTTGTGGACACTATTATACATTATAAATCTAATCACCCTTGGGCCCACAAGTTATCTACCTTCCATTCTTTAATTCACAGACTTTTGACTATTCCTCTTAACTATAATAATTTTTGTCTGAACTTAATTTCATTAGATTTATCGCATTGAACAATGGCTATAATGATCAACTTATTTTACAAATTATAAAAAAAACGTTTAGGATTATCTACAACCTTACACATCAAAGACAATTCTGATCCGAAATTCACTTCCATAACTTATTTCAATAACATGAGTAATTGTTTCAAATCTCTCTACAAAAACAATATCAATTTAGCTTTTCGCACTTTTAATCCTATTAACTTCATTAAAAATAACACCGATAAATCTATCTTATTATCTAACAAAGGCATATATAAACTTTCTTGTGATACTTGCCTCAGTTATGTAGGTTCCACTAAAAGATCTTTTACCATTAGATTCAAAGAACATATTGATTCCACAGACTTAATCGAGCTAACAATAAATTTTGTTTATTTTTTAACAACACTGTTAAACTTTCCAATATAACTTACATGTCTTAAACAATAACCAAATCATTTTAAATTTAGAAAAAGTTTATATTACTAAACAATTTATTTTAGATAAAAAGTTGCTTAATGTTCATCTTGATTTCTCTAATTTCCAATTTATTAAAACATCTAGACTAATGTCCTCTTGCATGCCTTTGTTGCATACTTGCTATTTTTCAATTTTAAATATTATATCACTTTTATGTTGGTATCACATAAAATAATTTTCCTTTCCGATTGTCATTCCGTATTGGTTCTTGCACGTGGCTGGAATTGGTTACGATGTTCGAACCTTTATTTAATTTCAAATGAAATAATTAGTTATTCTTTACACTTAATTTTTGTTATTGTTTGTTAATATTTGGGGAGTAGCAGCTGGTTTTGTTCTATAATTTTCAACCTGTTTTATATTTTAGATTTAAGACTAATTTTTTGAAAATGATACTAATTAGTATCGAAACCATGGTCAAATTTATATAATCAATAAATCAAGTTATAAGGAAGGTGCCATTTCATTTTAACTAAAGATTCTTAGTACTACTACTAACTTTATTAATAAATTTACTTGTACTCTGACGGTGTCTTATTTTCTTCTTGTGTGTGTGTTGTTATCAAAGTAATCTTTACTACTTTGATGAATTGCTTTATAAGTTAAGGTGGCGCTTCAAAATTATAAACTCCTTGTTACATATGAATCCACACGGTGTGTGTTCGTACTTAAAGCTAGCTGGTTAAGTTTGTCGCTCAAGAAGGATAAGAACCCGTCTCGCTCGGTAGCAATTGCTATCTATGTGCTGATAACTACTTATTTTATGTGTCGCTGATTTATGTATATATACTAAGTGACATAGAAAGAAGAACACCCAGTAATAATGAATTTATTTGAACAATTTTTAGTATACTAGTGTATACGAATTAGATTAGTAAACGATCACAATTTGATAAAAATTAAACTGTTAACTTCTTCAAAAAACTTAATAATGTGTTGCTCCACCACGATGTCTTGTGCACTCATTAACACGTCTGGGCATACTTCTAATGAGGTGATCGATTTCTTCTTGAGGTATCTCATCCCATGCTATCTGTAACTGATGCTGCAAAGCCGCTAGAGTTTGTGTAGGGTGAGGTAAATTGAGTAATCTTCTTCCCATAATATCCCAGACGTGCTCGATGGGCGAAAGATCGGGAGCCCAAGGCAACAAAGCAATTTGATTGGCCTCAAAATGAGCCAAAAAACCCTAGCAACATGAAGTCGTGCGTTGTCTTGTTGGAATGTGCTGTTGGGGATGGTCTGAACATAAGGTACAATATGGGGTCTACGACCTCCTGGATGTAGCGCGCAGCGGTCATGTTACCTCTAATGAAGACCAAAGGTGACCTACTTCCAATAGCAATAGCTCCCTATACCATAACTCCAACTGTGTGGTGCACATGCCTATTCACAGAAAATTGGGGATCTTGTCTTTCACCCCCTCTTGCACGACCGTCATGCATACCCAAACAGAATCTGGATTCATCACTAAAGACAATTGAATTCCATTCTTGGTCCCAATTTGCCCGTTCTCTACACCACGCTAGACGATAACGTCGATGCTCTGGAGTCAGTGGTAGCACAAAAGGGGACGGTATGAAAAGAGCCCAAAGGTTCTTATCCGTCTATAAACGGTTCGCATCCCAATCGGTCTTCCATGTTCTTCAAACCACTGGTCCGCAATCGCCCGTGTAGAAGAGAAGCGGTCCCGTAAAGCCAATAGTCTAAGACGGCGATCTTCGCGTTCTGTGGTTCTTCGACGACGTCCTGTACCTCTCGCTCTTCGTGTACGGCCCTCTTGGTTCCATGCCCGAACACAGACTGCCACAGTGTTTAAACTCCGTTGCGTTCTAGCGGCTATATCTCATAGACAAACCAGCCTCACGCAATCCCACAATTCTACCCCTATCAAACTCGCTTAATTGCCGAAAATTATGGCGTCTTCGCACTGGAGGCATTGTGATTGAATTAAAGCCTTTGAAATGCAATTTAAATCGCTTAAATGACAACTGTACTTACAAATGCTTAATTCATTGTTTTAGGGCTACTTAATCGTAAGTGTTTTTGAATGAGGTTAACAAAACAACCGCTAGGGCAATATGGCTGAAAAACTGATCGTTTTTATCTTAATATAAACAAATATATTCCCAAAAAATTTACAAAATATTCATTATTACTGGGTGTTCTTCTTTCTATGTCACTTAGTATATTTGTATGTGTGAAATATAACAGAGAGAGCACGATATTCTGAATTGTTATTGATATATTTATACTTATGTTTTGTTATTTGTGTAACCAATTAAACAGCTTTTAAACCGATGTGATATTTTAATTGCCTGTAACAAAACAAACATCTTTTTAAAAAATTGTTGTTCAGTTTCTGGAAAAATTGTTTAAAATTTAGTTCAGTAGAAACTAGTAAAATTTAATTTGTTTTTATATTTTAACATTAAAAAGTATTGGCCAAAAGTTTTTATTTACTCATTTACTTTAAACGTCAAACAATACAATATAAATGAATCCGATTTTCTTAAAGAAGATTATAAAATAATTTTAGTATCCTGATGAAGCACACATCTAGTGGGTAAAATATTTATAAATAAAAAAGAGTCTAAATTATCTTTTGACGGTTCGTTTTACCCAATACGCTATAAATTATTACTTAAAAATTTTACCACGACCGCCGAGATCACTCCCTTCAGCTTTGATTTATTATATGTTATCGGTACTACTAATTTGAAAGACATTTGAAGCAAAGCCATATTTTGTATTCTTTGTCCTGAGTATCTGTTTTTCATTATTTTGTTTGCTATTTCTTTATCACACTATTTTTTTTGTCATAATTATGTTAAGTCATGCAATTGCTGTGCTGTTGTATTTTATGTTCTTGTTTACCTTCGATATTGTTTACAACTTTCATCAATATTATTACATATGAATACTAAGGTGGATAAGAGTTGACATGTTCAGGGTTTAATGATTTTCCTTAACCTTGAAGCAAATACTTTGCCAAGACGAACCATTCCATAATTGCACACGGTTTCGTAAGCACATTCTACAGGTTTATACTAATCTTCTGGGACACCATACATAATGCCCACATCAAATGCAATAATAAAAATGTACCATACGAATAAATAAATAACTAAATTCAATCGGTTACTCGATAAGTGAAATTGTCATTTTCGATTCACCTGTTTACACCTGGCAACGAGCAGATCCTTAAACATAAAAACATAGGTAACCCTATGTTTGCATTTTTGATAGAGTTTATACTTTCAATTCGATACGAGATCAATGAAAATATGACAAAAAAAAATTAGTGGATTTTTAATTAAACATAGCCTTGAAAAGATTTTTTCGGACAACCCATTAACGGTACAGTTATTAATTTATTTTCTTTCATAAAAAATGTGTTTCATCCGGTTACTCGATCGGTGCTAATCTTCACCCAAGTAATAAAATAAAAGTACTGAATAAATAAGTCTATCCGAATGCATTTACGTACGTGATCGTTAACACGAGTTGACACTAAGTGTCGCAAAACATATTGTTCGAAATAGAAATATTTATTTATGTTTTTAACTTGTATTAATGCATTTGTGATATTTATTCTAACAGCATTTGAAGGTTTCAAATATTTTTAGGATACCAATGAATTTATCTAAAAACAGTGTTTTACGTTGTAGAAATGTTAAAACTCTATACTAACAATAGTTATTTACATTAGAGTGTGGAAAGTAGGATTTTACGACACGACCGCTTTGTTTGAGGAACGAGCCCGACGGTTTAACCATTTTGACAAACACCACCTAATATGTGTCAGTTCATTTGTTTGACTAACGTACAGATGGCACCATCAATATCATCATCAACAAAAATATTAAATGCGCCCTTATTCTGTACATTATCGTGTCAAGTATGGTGTAAAATAAATTTTTTAAAATCAATTTATCGGATTTTATACTTAGTTTATTTTTAAAACGTTCCCAAATAGCCACTAGTTTACCGCAAAGTAGCCGTACTTTACCGCATTCTGTGTAAAAATCAAATTACAAGACAAGTATGAACCACTGCAAAATGTGATTTACAGTTCAGGAGACCAAAAAATATATTTCTTTACTTTTACTTTGTCGCCGGGCACCGCCGCCAAGCACTTTACAGTTTATTTGCCACATCAAAAAAACTTTATTAACCAATCAATATTAATTGTTGCGTCTTGTAAATGCAAAAAGCGGTTGAATTTGTTATTACACATATGTAATAGACCTTATCAAGGAATATCCAGCTCTCGTTTTTTTTGCAAAATATACTATTACTTTTGTTGACGGGCGTACCTTAAATGCGAGTCTGATCACAATGTATGTTTGAAGTAATCCCCATTTATAATAAATTCAGATATTAATCAAATTCTAAACTAATTATGCAAAAATAGAGCTTATTTTCAATGTGTCAAAAATATCTGTATTATTCAAAATAAAAATAAATGTATAACTTTTTCTCAGTTCTGATTTAATAAGGAAATTGGACGTCGACACATTGATTAATATCTCTTTTTTTCAGTATTAATACCGAAAATGTAATTCAGAACAAAAATATTCCTGAAATTAATAAAATACGAATAAATGAGAAATTGAACAAACGAAAATGATAAATTTGCATACTAATTCAATAAACCGAAATTCCATTTTTCCGTAGAGCGAAAATTAAAATACTTTAGATAAATACATCAGTTTGTTTCAAAAGAATTATATTTACATAAAAGCCTTTATTATTTAAATTTTAATAGTTTATTTCCGGGACGTCTTTATTTATAGCACAAGAAATATTACATTTTTAAAGCAGCGTCGGTTTGCATTTTTCGTCAATTCGTGAAAATTTATTACGCGTCAAATTTATTTTATTGTTTAAGTAATGGATGGTAATTTAGTTGTATGAGAACAGCATTAATTTATCGAGATACTGTGTGTGGGAAAATTGGATGTAAATAGTTATCACGTATCATATGCTTAATACTCGAAGATGTTCTAATATGTACCTTATGTTTACTTTAAGCCATAGAACAGAGAATATGTATTTACAATCACAATACTCGATCTTGAGAGCTTATAATTTACTATTATTTCTGTTTTAATAATATATTAGAAACTGTGGTAGTCATCAAGTAGAACATAATTGGGTTATTCTTGATCATGTTTATTCGTTTTCAATTAAAGCATATTTAACATATCAAATTAAGAGAAAATATTATTTTCCTTGTTATTATAATGCATTATGTTGCACAAAACTCCTAGCTTATAGAATAATCAACTCTGCTAAATAAGCTAAGACGAATTAATACTTTGGGTATATAATATATCTTTCTAAATTATAAAGTTAATTACGAATGAATTGAATTCAATTGATTCACAGCCTTATAATAATCTAATGAACAACTGAATATTTAAAATTCTTGAATATTTAAACATCCATTCTCATACCCATTTTTTAAAAAAGTATTTGGTGTTATCTGTTTGTGCAGTGTTCAAACGCGTAAAAATATTTTTCCAATAATATTTTGCAGTGCATCCTATATAAGTTCATCATTTGTTGCACAAAATTAAAATAGGTTTAGGTTTATTAACTGTTTAATTGGTTATAATCATAAAAAATATAAAACACTAAAAGCTATGGATATCGTGTTCTCTCTTTTATTGTTCAAGTTTATATTGGCGAAACACAAAATAAATAGTTAACAATACAAAAAAAACATTTGTTACAGAATGAGACGATGTCTTATCACGTCTTGTATGGCGATATTAATCAGACTAGCTTAGGATGAAAACCGCGAATTTAGAAATTAGTAGATATTATTTTGTTTAAGCGCCCTTTAAACTGATTTGACAAAGTATTTAGTTATTTTGATTACAATACCTACAAGAATGGATAAGACACCGTCTAGCGACAGCAACTTGTCTTGCGACAAAATCTCACAAGTAAGTTATATACTTCTGGATTAGTATGAGTAGTAATACTTCCTTAGGGTATGAATTAATATCCCAACTTTATCTAACGCAGAATAGTACTTGTACTTTGGGTAATCAACAAATCTAAAAAAAGTGGTGTAGAGCGAACGTGGGTCTGCGGTTTCAATTAAGGTTTCCTTCAAGTGTAAAGTGAGATGTTAACTTTTACTGATATGGTTTTACCGCAGAAATAGTAGATGTAAGATATTTATTAAACACCATAATCTTTGAATTGTCTGTATTAAATCCCAAAAACTTAATTAAAAACCAGAGGAACAAATAATATAAAAACAATAAAAGAAGGTAAAAATAACAAAAATATAAAAAATAATTTAACATGTGGCAATTAAAGATGCGAAATGGTAAACAAAACCAAATCTAGGTTAAATATTATTACAGCTCTAAATAAATTCCTAATGACAATATGCTGATGGATAGAAAATTTTGGATTAATTCATTTTACGAATTGAAGTCATGGTTAATACAGGAAAGAAAGATTGTGGACGTTTGCAATTCGATTTAGAATTTGACCTTGAATGCGACAAATTTAAACAGAACCGGAGCGAACAATAATGCACGGACTAATAAGCCTGAATTTTGTTGTAATACATTTTCACCAAGGGACGTAAAGGTGCCCTTAAATTTATTGTACTCATCTTACAACACTGTTTCTGCGATGTCGTCATTTACGTCACTAAAAATTTTGGATTATAATAATTAAGTGGTAAGATTATTATCAATATTATGAGAGAAATTGACCTGGAGATTCCACGTGTTCAATATATGTCCATATAATGAATGAAATCAATTACCAACTACGAATTAATTTATTTATTGATTTGTCAAATTGACGAATTTATTAAAGTTTTAGTATCAAAAGCAAATAAGAAGATATTTTTGTATTCTTATTATCGCTGTGACAGTGTAGTACTACGGACATTACTTGTTTTGATGTGCTCATTTAAGTTCAGGTGATACATGAATTATATTGTGAATGTAATAGTGTAATTTATGTACGTCAGTGTGGATAAATTGAAAACAAATAATACATCTATGAAATTTTAAAATTTTTCATTTGTATGCATTCCAGAATTTCTAGGTAACAATGTAATTTAGAAAGATATTTTACATCTACATGCTCTAAAACTTGGTGACAAAGATAGGATTTGAATTCACATGGGTAGCATTTTCTCTTCGAACATTAGAAAACCAATAGCGTTTGAATCGAAAATGCTACGCTCATAGTATAAAGCTATTTTGCAGATTGATAAAAATATTAAACGTATTTATTGGTGGAATATTTTAAATGTAGTTATTCAAAGAAGCGTTTCTATTGCAGAATCCTTATTAACTAGACACCTTAAAAAAATCTATCGTTCTAGAAAATTGTGAATTTAAATGAGAAAAATCACTCTTTGGCTTTAAAAATAAAATAATAAAAGCAACGTTTAAATTTGAAGGAAAACAGTTGTTCATTAAAGGTTAAAATGCAAGAACTGCCAAATCCCCACAATACTAAAGTAAATAAAACAATCTAACAAATTTAACAAGTTAGAAGACATTTACGTTAACATTTACTTTTACGTAATTCTGAAATCTTATATTCGTCTGTTAGGTGTTTGTGTTACTTTTGAAGGACTTGACCAATCGAGGCCATAATACAGTTTGACAATTTCACAATCAATTAACTCGTACACGGTTGAACAGTGAATTAAATTGCGTTGATATATTAATCATTGTTCCTTTATTAAAGTATATTTTGTATTGTGTGCGATATTAAAATAATAAAATATTACCTGATTGATTGAACTATTTTAATAGTTAATTGACCTCAATATAATTTGCGCTGACTCTTAACTGAATTTGATGAAGCCTTAATAAAGGCTTCTTATGGGGGCGAAACGTCTGCAAAATCAACCATTTAAGTCGTTTTGTTTATTTTTTCACCACCAAGAAGGGGTTCTATCAGATCAAATTTTAAATAAAATAGAAGAAACCTTACCCAATAATCTTTATGTCTCCTATATTACAAACAATGGTACTATTTATAGTTCGCTTTCTTTCTCCACTTTACTTCAATAATAAATTAATCTATATATTTTTTTGTTATAGTCTGTATACTATTGCGCGAGTAATAAATCATGATGAAGCTTCAATAAAGGCTTCTTATGGGGGCGAAACGTTTTTTTTTTTTTTTTTTTTTTGTTTTTTTTTTTGTTTTTTTTTTTTTTTTTTTTATTTTCCTTTTTTTTACATTTACTTTTTTTCTTTTTCTTTTTTTTTTTTTTTTTTTTTTTTTTAATTTTTTATTTTTTTTTTTTTTTTTTTTTTTTTTTTTTTTTTTTTTTTTTTTTTTTTTTTTTTTTTTTTTATTTTTTTTTTTTTTTTTTTTTTTTTTTTTTTTTTTTTTTTTTTTTTTTTTTTATTTTTTAATTTTTTTTCTTTTTTTTTTTATTTTTTTTTTTTTTTTTTTTTTTTTTTTTTTTTTTTTTTTTTTTTTTTTTTTTTTTTTTATTTTTTTTTTTTTTTTTTTTTTTTTTTTTTTTTTTTTTTTTTTTTTTTTTTTTTTTTTTTTTTTTTTTTTTTTTTTTTTTTTTTTTTTTTTTTTTTTTTTTTTTTTTTTTTTTTTTTTTTTTTTTAATTTTTTTTTTTTTTCTTTTTTTTTTTTTTTTTTTTTTTTTTTTTTTTTTTTTTTTTTTTTTTTACTACTTAATTAATTAAACCTCTACCTCTCTGCAAATCAAACATTTAAATTGTTTTGTTTATTTTTCCACCACTTATTTTTTTTTTTTTTTTTTTTTTATTTTTAAATATTTTTTTAAATTTTTTTTTTTTTTTTTTTTTTTTTTTTTTTTTTTAATTTTCATTCTCTTCAGATCAAATTTTAAATAAAAATAGAAGAAACCTTACCCAATAATCTTTATGTCTCCCTATATTACCAACAATGGTACTATTTTATAGTTCGCTTTCTTTCTATTTTTTTTTTTTTTTTTCTTTCTTTTTTTCCTTTTTTTAAAATTAATTCCTCTTTTTTTCTTTCCCCCCTTTTTCCTTTCTTCCCTTTTCTTTTCCCTTTTTTTTTTTTTTTTATTATTTTATTTTTTTTATTTTTTTAAACCCCACTTTACTTCAATAATAGATTAATCTATATCTTTTTTGTTAGTTGTTTGTATCTCATAGCAAAATTCGTGTTTGTATTGATCGTTGAAATTACCATAAAAAACACTCAAAGAACCCAAAAAAGCTGTTATTGTTAAAAAATTATTTATATTAAATGTTAAAACTAAGCTACACTTTAAATTAGACAAAAATAAACGTTTACATGTAACTATAAATGTGAAAAGTAATATGAGAATCACTTTAAAAATTTAATTTAGTAAAGTTTTTTTGAATGGTTTTTGAATCCTCTTAGAAGATAGTGGTTGTGCATTGAAGTTAGGGGAAAGCACTTTGAGCAACAAATGTTTCTCGAATATTATTTTCAAACGTTTTATTGTAATTCAGACTACTTTTTTATAAAAAAGGGTTTTAACAAGGAAGTCATACCTCTTCTGAATCGAGGTTTATTTATTTATTTATTTATTCCTATTGTACATTATTGTATTGTGATGTAAGTGTTACGTAAGGTACTCCATAAGATCAGAATAAACCGGTATAGTTTGGAGACGAAACCATGTGCAATTGTCGATTGGTTTGTGTTGGTAAAGCATTTGCTTCAAAGTTAAGGAAAACCACTAAGACCTAAACATGTCAATTCTGACCCACTTTAGTATTCATATAAAGAAAAGCAAACAAAATAATTAAAAAACAGGCAATCAAGACAGAGCATACAAAATATTACTTAACTTCAAATGTCCTTTAAATTAGTAAACCATAATACAACTTTATCCATTAAATTATAAATGTTTCCAAACCCTCTTTTAAACATTGTTAATGGACAATCCTCCGCAATACGTGTAACGGTCTGTACTTTGTTTTTACTACACTCACAATTTAGATTAAAAATCGCACCCCATTTCAACAACATAGAATTACACTTCGCATAACTTGTTCTTATGCGATTTCCTTTTAACAATTTTTTTTTCTTAATCAATGCCAGGGACTTATATTGTTAGATCTATTTATTTTATTGAGGTGAAGATTACCGTCCTTTTTTTACATCAGATTCACTCAAATCTCAAGCTACATTTTTATTTCAACAAAAACAATGTTTTAGTATTTATGACGTATTATGCGAATTTCAAAATAATTATACAAAAGAAAAAATAAAATTCCTTGTATTACCTACATTTTGTTGATCTATTCCTTAATGGGCGGTCCTTGTACATTTTAAACGGATAAATACACTTTTCAGTCGAATGTGAAGGCATAGATTAAAATAATTTTTTTCTACTTCTAGAATACTAACATTCTGGATTAATTTTCAATTACAAAATAGTTAGATTCTAAAACACCGTCTGAAAATATTCTCGCACTTGTTACGGAAAAAGCACAAGTACGGCCATCTCGTGGTTGTTATCATAACATTGCGCTTGGGGACAGTTATTACAAAAAAATATGCTTAATTGTAGTAATATAGAGTATAAATTACCCAATTTAATTTTTAAGAATAACCTATTTTAAAGGAATATAAACGTTAAATTAACTTCCAAAAAATGTAATCTCCAAATACTTGTTAAATGTTGTTTGAAAGTGTATACAAGAGCAATTCGAATCAACTAAAAAATACAAATTTAGTTTTTTTTGTAACCAGTCAAATACTACATTTCTACATACCCCGAACCTATGTCTTCCTATGTATGACAAAGGTTAAACAAACATCTTTGTCACCATGATTATGAACAATAGAACTATAATATTTATTGTGTGAACAGAGTCTTTAACTTGAAGTTGGTGTGTTGTTCAATACCATTAGTAAATCGAAGTTTATCTTTATTACTAACTAGATAAAATCACCGTCTTATTGGACGGAGCCAGGACAAAAAAATTCGTCGGAGGACTGTTGGAAGTATTATATTTGCTACACTTTGAAGCTAGACAAGTAAAGGCCTCTTATCCCAGATTAAACATCCAAATACAATGTTCTTCCTTTTATTGCAGACTTTCAGAACTAAAGAAGATGGTTTCCATCAAGAACGCATTATCATCACCTTACGGAGTAGAGAAGCTTTTAAGTTAAATATGTATCACAGACTTATTTTTTAGAAGAATTCCAGTTTTTTGTTAGATACAGTAAGACCTCGATAATTCGGCCCTCGAAAATCCGAACCCTCCAGTAATCCGACCCGATTCTAAAAGTTAAAATTACTGATAACAAATAGTAGATACAATTTTATACACATTTACATTTTATATTTACAGTCAATTAGTAGAGTACAAAATAGAATTGTATTGTACAGAACAATAGTGCTTGTTGTTAACTTTATAGAGGAGCTATAAGGGGTCACAAATTCATTACATTTTAAATGGTCTTTTAATAGTCCGGTTTTCTCTAAATTCGGCCTACCGTCCTCCCGTTTAAGCCGGATTATCGATGTCTTAGTGTATATGCTTATTTTACTTACTTTATTTAATGAAATACACTGACGTACAGGGTTTGTAGAGATTTCAAATAAATTTATTCTTTTCTAAGGCTATTGTGGTTTAGAATTTGTTCATGAAGATTTCTGCCAGTGATTGGTTTTTGTATTATTTTGTGTAAATTCTTTCTCCAAAACTGTTATTCCAGCTTACTTTTGGTGCGTTTCAAAAAAAAAGTTATCGACTTAATGTAATGCTTATTCTATCGTGCGAGTAACCATTAACATAAAGCAATCATCGACTTCTCATAATATAATAAATTACGCATTTCCTCAAGTAGGTATTCGTTTAAATAAAAATGAATTATTGTAAACACACGATGTATGGAACAATGTTTCAGACCTGCCAATGCATCTCGGCAACAATTCTATCAGATGCCACACTATAAACTTTTGTATTTCTCTAGGGTACAATGCTTCCAGTGAAACTAATTCAATGATTTACTACTTTATTTATCGCATCAATTTAGGAATTAGAATAAAACTCAATAATAAGCAATACATTTTTAATCATACACTTACTGAAAGCTGCCAACGTTAACTTTGTACAGGGTGAACAAATAAGAATGCAAAGTGTTATATCTCAGGAACTACTAATCGTAGAGACTTGCGGTAAAAATTTCATAACAAAAGTGGCTATAAGTAAAAGCTGAAAATTATTTTCAAAATATTAAGATGGCCGCTAGGGGACGTAGCCGCCATCTTAAATTTAAAATTTGGATTTAGTCTGGTTTTCGCAATATTAACACAACAAATAAATAAATGCTTTTTATAGTTGAGGAAAATCCTCATCTTTTTCATTTAATACTTTTTTCCTATCTCTAAAAATAAAGTGAAGAGGGGTCTTTGAAAATGCTTGTAAACAAATGCTAACAATTTCAAAATGGCTGAACATAATTGAATGAGCTTGATGTCGTTCTGACCGTATTTATGGTCATCGTAATTTGGCATATCGCCGCTAGAGGGCATTTTCCGAAATTATCACGGAAATTGCAATTTTCTCGGAAAACTTAAATGGAACGGTATCATTTTCTTATCATAAAAAAAAGTAAAATTAAGCCCAAATAAGCTGGTGAAAACCGCACCTCGATATCTTATTCCTAACCTAAAATATCTATATTTCGGTCAGATTTTCAATTTTTTTCTTAAAAATTTTGGATAAAAATACTATATTCTGAAATTTATTCGAAAAGTGCGATGAATTGCAAGAAGAACAGAATAAATCTCATCTTCTTTACCACGATAAAAAATAACAACGGACAAGGGTTGTTTTTACGAGTAACTTTATTTTCTCTATCAAACTCAAAATCCGTAAAAAAACATAAATAACTTCGATAGTCATCAATTTAGTAATTTTATTGAGTAATTTTCAGTATAATTTAAAGGGCATAATTTATGCTTGGCACATATCAAAATTAAACTAGATAGGTAGGAAAAGGTAAATAATAAGTAGTAGGTCATGAAAAGAAAAACAAAGTATTTGAAAATAAAATGACAGGACGCGGCGTTCTGACAATCAGTTAAATGTCAATTCATGTCGATCAAATAGAACTAAAGAATGGATTTTTTTCTATTTTATTCATAAGACGGTCAATTGAAAATTATTGTAACTAACTCCCATATTAAAATAACATTAATTGTCGAGATCGCTGTCATTAATATACTTTTCGTAAATAACTATTAATGTGTCCTTAAGTGTTTAAACTGCCACCCATCATGCTCTATGCACAATTGAAGCTTTTGCTGCGTGGAAAGGACCGCCGCTTCAATTTCGGTTCTTGGCAGGCTGTTGATTGCATTGTGAATCCTTTCTTGCATATTTTCTCTAGTTGTAGGTTCTGTTTGAAACACAATGTCCTTTAGTCGCCCCCATAGATAAAAATTCAGACAAGTTAAGTCCAGGGACCTGGCAAGCCATGGAAATAGGCTTCCCCTTCCAATCCACCGCTCTGGAAACATCTCATTCAAATAGTGTCTTACATTCACGGCAAAATGTGCTGGACAACCATCTAATTGTAGAAACACATTTCGACGTGTTTCTAACGGCACATCTTCTAATAAAATTGGCAAATGGTTCTGTAAAGGAAGACATTGCCATTTAGGTGTTAATTAAAGAAAAATGATCTAATAATGCTTCCTCCCTAGATGCCACACCACACATTAACGCTCCATCTTCCTTGATGTTGGACTTCACGAAGCCAATGGAGATTTTGTTCGGACCAGTAGTACACATTGTGTATGTTGACTTTGCCGTGGCTATTAAATGTGGCTTCGTCAGTCCAAAGAATTTGAGACAAAAATTGTCTATTTTCATTAAGCATTCCTAACATCTAGTGGCAATAATTTAATCGATAATCAAAATCTTGTTCACTTAAACTGTGGTGTAACACTAAATGATAGGGTCAAAGTCTAAAAACAAAAACAGTATATTTCAATATGGTCTAACATATCTAATTTATAGTAGTAGTTAATAATAGGGGTTAGTAGTTGTTGTAGTTAGTTGGTTTATAGTAGTAGTAGTTCGTTAATAGTAGTTAGTAGGTAGTAATGGTAGTTAGATGATAGTATACTTATTGTTATTTAGTTATTTATTTTATACATTACAACTTACCTATGATCCTTCAAAATATATTGAACCGTAGACCGAGATATGCCTAAGGAGGTAGATAAAGCTCTCGTATGCGGATTAAATTCAATGTAGGTCAAGACGTTTATGACATTTTCCTCAGTTTTTCCATTACTACGTCTGCGAAATGTGGAACGAAAGCTACCAGTGGTACGCAAACGCTGAACTAAGCGAGGAAAAATTCTCGCATCGCGAAAACGCCAATTTGGATAACGAGCACTATAAATTCTTTGAGCTAATGCCACATTTTGAAAGCATTCAAAATAAACGGCAATCATATCAACGCATTCGTCGTTTGTAAAAGGCATTTTACCTAAAGTTTGTAACGCGAGCAAGTAACACCTCCAAATAAAATTTGACGTTTCTTTGAAATATTGCCATCTTTTGTTTTTCTCTTTATCATAACCTACTACTTATTATTTACCTTTTCCTACCTATCTAGTTTAATTTTGATATGTGCCAAGCATAAATTATGCCCTTTAAATTATACTGAAAATTACTCAATAAAATTACTAAATTGATGACTATCGAAGTTATTTATGTTTTTTTACGGATTTTGAGTTTGATAGAGAAAATAAAGTTACTCGTAAAAAACAACCCTTGTCCGTTGTTATTTTTTATTCAAAAATCGACTGATTTTTGACCTTGTCGTGGTAAAGAAGATGAGATTTATTCTGTTCTTCTTGCAATTCATCGCACTTTTCGAATAAATTTCAGAATATAGTATTTTTATCCAAAATTTTTAAGAAAAATATTGAAAATCTGACCGAAATATAGATATTTTAGGTTAGGAATAAGATATCGAGGTGCGGTTTTCACCAGCTTATTTGGGCTTAATTTTACTATTTTTTATGATAAGAAAATGATACCGTTCCATTTAAGTTTTCCGAGAAAAATCGCAATTTCCGTGATAATTTCGGAAAATGCCCTCTAGCGGCGACATGCCAAATTACGATGACCATAAATACGGTCAGAATTGTAACCTAAGGAAAGCTCTTTTCAACGACACCAAGCTCATTAAATTATGTTCGGCCATTTTGAAATTGTTGGCATTTGTTTACAAGCATTTTCAAAGACCCCTCTTCACTTTATTTTTAGAGATAGGAAAAAAGTATTAAATGAAAAAGATGAGGATTTTCCTCAACTATAAAAAGCATTTATTTATTTGTTGTGTTAATATAGCGAAAACCCGACTAAATCCAAATTTTTAAATTCAAGATGGCGGCTACGCCCCCTAGCGGCCATCTTAATAATTTGAAAATAATTTCCAGCTTTTTCTTATGGCCACTTTTGTTATGAAATTTTTTACCGCAAGTCTCTACGATGAGTAGTTCCTGAGATATAACACTTTGCATTCTTATTTGTTCACCCAGTACACAATCAAATTTATCTAATAAACGTTTTTTTTTTTTTTTTTTTTTTTTTTTTTTTTTTTTTTTTTTTTTTTTTTTTTTTTTTTTTTTTTTTTTTTTTTTTTTTTTTTTTTTTTTTTTTTTTTTTTTTTTTTTTTTTTTTTTTTTTTTTTTTTTTTTTTTTTTTTTTTTTTTTTTTTTTTTTTTTTTTTTTTTTTTTTTTTTTTTTTTTTTTTTTTTTTTTTTTTTTTTTTTTTTTTTTTTTTTTTTTTTTTTTTTTTTTTTTTTTTTTTTTTTTTTTTTTTTTTTTTTTTTTTTTTTTTTTTTTTTTTTTTTTTTTTTTTTTTTTTTTTTTTTTTTTTTTTTTTTTTTTTTTTTTTTTTTTTTTTTTTTTTTTTTTTTTTTTTTTTTTTTTTTTTTTTTTTTTTTTTTTTTTTTTTTTTTTTTTTTTTTTTTTTTTTTTTTTTTTTTTTTTTTTTTTTTTTTTTTTTTTTTTTTTTTTCTCGAAAAAAATAAAAAAAAAAAAAAAAAAATAAAAAAATAATAAAACATTTAAAGTTTTTTTTTTTTTTTTTTTTTAAAAATTTTAAAATTAAGTTTTTTTTTTTTTTTTTAAAATTAAAAAAAGAACAAATAAAAAAAAAAAACCAAATTTTTTTTTTGTTAAAAATTTTTAATTTTTTTTTTGTTTCTTTTTTTTTTGTTGGTGGAAGTAAAGTATGCAGCAATTAGGTAGGTTTGCTTTTCCAATTTTATGGAACCCTAAAATTCCATTTAAAAAAAAAAAATATTTTTCTAAAATAATAAACAAAATTTTTTATTTTTTTTTAAAAAAAAAAAGGTTTATCTGTTTTTTTTAAAAAAAATTAAAAAATTTAAAATAAATAAAAATTTATTAGGTTGTTTTTTTTTTTTGGTTTTTTTTTTTTTTTAAATATAAAAAAGAAGTGGTATTTTTTTAATTTTTATTTTTTTATTTTAAAAAATTAGAGAGTTTAGAAATTGTCTCAATAAATTCAATTACAATATTCAGTTAAATTTCAATCTCTATTGTCAAACCTAATCTTGCCTGTTCTCTTGTTTTGCACATGAATTATATCTTTTTTAGAAAGTATTTTTCCAATTACGCAGACGTTAAAGTCAAACAGTGTAGAAATAACTTTTATTGTTTTTTCGATTTTCAAGTATTGTTTTAATAGAAACTCTTATGAATGCAGAAAAACATTATAGTTAATAAAAATTTGAGTCGTAGATGATGTACCCAACTTTAGGTAAACTCCAGTTTTGTCATTTTATTTATTTGGAATTGTACAATCTTGTATCAATTACAGAAGACGATTTGAGAACGTTTACTAAGACAATTGTCTACTCCCACTCACCTTGTATGTGGTGGTTTGTCAAATCTTCCGTGTGGTTTAATTTAACCCCAGATTTAGGTTTTTTTAATATATACGAGTAATACTGTGATATAAATAAATATATCGCCTACCTAACACTAATATAACAAAAAAAGCAGATAATTAGTTGCAGGAAACTGTAAATATTATTTGGCAGTTAATACGTGGCAATGTCTTTACGAAGTGGTAGCAATACTATACATTATTTTAGAATAATTATATTGATATAAGATTAATGGACAATTCTTGACAAAAATAGTACACTGAAGATATTATAAAGCCCTTAAAATTTATGCCGACCAGGAGATTACAATTAAACTATTATTAAATTAAATCGTTTCCAAAATAAACGACCATTGTATTCGCGTAATGCGCTCAGAAATAAAACAATATAACCAGACCATAATTGTGTACTTGAAACTGTACAAATGAAAACTGGTCGACGAAATAAGAAAAGATTAAATTTCTTTTTCAATCAAAACGTGGCAAACGTTCTCGCGGAATAAGAAATTACTACTTTAATTTTCCTGCCAAGTGTTATCCGTGCTCGGACTCATTTTAAAGAAATTAAAAGTTGAAAAGCCTAGACTGGGACACTAAAGTATTTAAATCCAGTACTTCGGAATTGCGTTTAAATTTTATTTCACTGTAAATATATCTTTTAGATTGGTTTCACGTTCGTGTCCGTATTGAAAACGTTAACACAATGCATTCGGCAGTAGTAAGTGGGAGACACATCAGGACGATTGCACAAACTGAAAACTTTGACGAGTACATTGGGAAAATGAAAGGTTTAAGAATTTGTGTTTGAAAATCAAATGCATTTGGCTTGCTTACATGTAAAATGCACATGGTGCTGCTTTTAACTAAGCAATTTTAATCGAGATACACTTACGCTCTGTGAACTTCGAATAAAATGTGATAATTGGAATTAAGCGAAATACTCCTGGGGAAATACGTCTTAAATTTTATAAATGGAATTCTTTTTATGCAAAATATAAATCACTTCCTTTCATTGAAAAATATATGCATTAAATATTTAAAAGTTTTTTTTTATTTTATAAGGAAATAAAAGCGGTTGTAGTGATTACTAGACAAGGTGTGTAATAATTTCTGACTTTTATAGCTCGTTTGATTTCACAACCATACATGATTCCTTTCAATACGACACAACGGCTTATATATTTGCTAGACCGTGACCAAAATTCGATACAGCTTACGGTTACAACTGATAAAGCCGGATATTGTGAAGCTTTAGGTCACACTTGTGAATCAAATTTGATGGTCGTGATAAAGGTACAAAATAAAATACGTTCTGGTAAAATCTCCTTTTCAGTTCATTGACAGCAAATGCGGTGAGATCTATATTTCTAGATCTATAATCACGTTTTGCAGCTTAAATATTAAAAATTAAAAGCCGCTTTTTAGATAGATCAATAATGTTTTATTATTGCGTCCAGGTAGAAATATAAATTAAACTTTAAAAGTAAAACATTTAAAATTTTGCAAAATTGTTGAGTTGAAACTTTACTTAAAAAAATAAAGTAATTGCAAAGAAAATGATAAAAAAAACAAGGAATTATCATACATATTTTATTTAATTTTTAGATTATTTAAAGATGCACTTTGCAGAACGTTAACAAATACGAAACGATTTCCCGACTTTTAGATGATTGAAATTTATAGAAATACATTAAGATTTTAGACTTAAGTGCATGTAGTTTTAAGATATTGTTTTTTGTTACCTGAACCAAAGTTTTAACAACTTGTTTCTTTACTTTTCTCGACGAATTTTTAATAAAAATGACTTTCTTCTAGTGTTGGGTGGAAGTAACGACGCAATAAACAAAGGTTTTTTTAACCCAAAATAAAATAACAAATTGTTTAAGTAAATTATATAACACTAACGTTATAATTGCTACAGTTCCATGCTGGCGTAATCGAAAGACTTTAAATGATATAATTTACAAAATAAACTGTAACCTGTTTAACGCATAACAGACTATTACTTCAAAATTATTTTACACCGCATGAATTGCATTTAAACAGAAATGGGAAAATATTTTTTTGTAAAGCGTTTGCAACTTTTTTGAAATATTCGGTTGCTCATTCCTTTTGGGGAGATTAATTTGAATACTATGCAAATAATGCAGATCATGTTGTAAAAAGTAACTTAGTTATAATAAAAACTACCGACGATATCTTCTGACATAAATTATCAATCTTCCAATCAGATATTAAAATATCTTCTTTTTCACAAACAAATTTTTTATAAATAAATTATCGACAAAAAAAATAAACATCAACGCACAGTATAATACTATACTACATGAAAATTTGTAAGGAATTAAAAACAAATTTGAGGAAATAGAATTAATGGTCTTGAATGACGATGTTGATATTTTTGCGCAACGGAAAGCTTTTTAAAAGAAGACGAAATTTCTTTTACTTCTATACCGGGTATAGCTATTTTGTGTATTTATCGGTCCCCTGACGCTTCACTTTCTTCTTCAACGTCTTTTTTGGATAACATGGAAGCTATTCTTGATTACTTAAGTTCAAATAATTCTTGTCATAGATTAGTTATATGGGGAAACTTAAATATTGATGCCCTACTAAGTGAATCAAGCTTAAAAAGTAAACTATTTGACTTAATGGGAGTCTATGGCATCGATGTAGTTTTGAATGAACCCACACGAATAGCTCAAACGAGTTCTACTGGTATTGAGTATATATTTTAACTAATTTCAATATCAGTATAGCTAAAAAATCTATAGTCTATAATCACTCAGCTCAGCAAATTAGTTTTATAAGCAATTTAGTTTGTGACGATAATCACATTAAGTTACAGACTTTACTTTGCATACCGGTAGGCAACCAAACGTTCACAAATTTAAGAAAATATTAAAAATTTTAGTAATTTTTGGATTTTAAAAAAGAAAAAGGGCGATAAGAAAAAACAAAAACTGTTTTCTACGCCATATAGGCGGATTGAGGTGTGCTAAAAGTTATCCAGTACATCATAATAGCGGTAGTACACGATCATATATTACATGTAAAAGTACATGTAAAAATACACGTGTATTTCCTTGGTAGCACCGTCCGTACTACACGATCATATTCCCACATCAAAATTGTACAACATTTCATATATTTATGTTGGTAATGACTATAAAAACGAAACTTTACTGAAAATAGATGTATAACTTCGTGTGTGTACTATGTAAACAGATGTGATGTGAGTAATGAAAACTCTTGAAAAATTGTAGTTTTAACTCTTGCAGTATTGGTTTAATGTACCTAACAAAGAAGAGCAAACACAGAAACAGAAAATTTTGGGTACGTCCATGGATAAGTAGACGAAGAAATAAAGGGATAATGAATCTTGTAAATAACGAATTGCTAGTTGAAGATTCTGCAGCGTTTAAAAACTACTTAAGGATGACAAATGAGTCTTTTAGAAAATTATTGTCAAAAGTAGAACCCATTATTTCAAAACAAAACACGCTAATGAGAGAATGCATTTCGACAAGTGATAAATTAATGATCACACTTCGCTTTCTAGCTAGTGGAGAAACTTATCGAAACCTAATGTATTCCACAAGAGTTCATGAATCGACAATCGCACAGTTTGTTCCTCCAGTTTGCAGAGCGATTTATGAAGTGTTACAGGATGACTACTTGAAGGTATTTTGTTGTTAACTTACTTGTCTCACTAAACTAAATTTATACATTTAGGTTCCTCAAACCGTCGAAGAATGGGAAAACATTGCCTCAGATTTTTATAACCTTTGGCAGATACCAAACACGATAGGCGCATTAGATGGGAAACATATCGCATTCTCAGCACCAATAAGTACTGGTTCATTATATTACAATTATAAGGGTTTTAATAGTATAGTCTTGTTAGCATTAGTGGATGCTCGTTATAGATTTATATACATTGATGTGGAGTTAACGGAAGGGTATCTGATGGTGGTGTTTTTGCACAGAGTAATCTGTTTCAAGCATTAGAACAGAATCGATTAAATATACCTGCAGAAAAATCCTTACCGGGACGAATTCAAGGAATTCCATATGTGATTGTTGCAGATGCAGCCTTTCCCCTGAAAAATTACGTAATGAAACCATACCCATTTAGAGGATTAACCGAGAAACAGGCTATATTTAATTACCGTTTAAGTCGAGCCAGACGAGTAGTGGAGAATGCCTTTGGGATAATTGCAAATAGGTTTAGAATTTTACTCAGAACAATTAACCTTAATCCAGAGAAAGTTAAATGTATTACTCTAGCGTGTTGTTCATTACATAACTTCCTCCTTAACGAATCTCATCTTTATAAAACAGGCATAGAGCAAGAGCAGATTGAAACAGTATCTACAGCTAATGCTGACTTATGACCCAGAGTTGATTATTGCTTCGGACGTTCGCATTTATTCGGCCGCTGCACGTTTTTCCTGTTTTTCCGAGTAGATCTAATTCAATGAGGTCAATTCGCACCGCCAGCCCAAGGTTGAGAAGGATGAATTACGAACGACGATCGATAAATTTTAAGGTTATTATACTTGCGACTTTTTGCGAGTCAATTTTAATAAAACACGTAATAATTAATATTTTTTATATAGTCAAAATTTTTGGGAGGTCATTGACCAAATGACCCTATGGACAAGCCGCCACTGCGTAGTTGACGAAAAATAGTTACGCTATCAAACCCTCAAAATTGAAGCGCCAAGTTGGCTTGGCTACAGTCGTTAGGGGCTCACGAGAAACAAATACAATCCAAAACAAAAACAAACGACAAATATAAATTTTTAAAAGTTGAATTTCAATATGTGGTGACGAATTACATATCTATGCATTCAACTTAATCGATAAATTGTAATTTATTATTTTTTTTTCATTTAAAAATTTTGGAAGTGAATTACATAAAAGTGGTATTAAGGTTAATTTAGTAGTCGTGATCATTTAGACGAGTATACGTACTTGATTTTATTAAAAAAGTAGAACTTGATTTATAGGAGCCGGACCAACTTTTCAAATAGGAACCCTATTTTTTATGGTCGTTAAAGCAACAAAATCTAGATAGCCAGGATTTATTTATTAAAAAAAAACAAAACACAATAGCTTTGTTGCCATTGGTTTTTTGTCGTTTCTAATAAATCATGGCCACCTACATTTTTTATTTTAATAGAAATTATAAATTAATTATCCTGAATTCGAAAACAGTTGAAAAAAGTCGTATTTAATTATATCTTCGCCTACTATGATTCTCATGTAAAATAATAACCTTAATAAATCGATATTTAGAAAAATTAAATATTTTCATCGAAATTAGCATAAAAACCACTGAAAACGTTGATAATATTTATATGAATTCGCCCTCGAAAGTTTAAAATCAAGAAAATAAAAAGAAGAACAAAAATTCATTTTTCTAATCTGATCAACTCTCGTTTACAATGAAAAGATTTGGTGGAAGGTTAAAGTCTATGAGTGAAACGGTCACCTTGTCCAATTTTTTTGTATGTAAACATTTGCCATCACTAGGTTCGAATTTTTTTTTTCAAAATTAAATCGCAACCCTTGATTGCCTGCAGGCGTTAAAGGGTGAGTTTTAAAGAAATTTTCTCCCTTATCTGGTACTCCAGATTCAGGATGTCAATATCAAGATGCACAGGTATTTAGGCGCCACCATTAAGTCCGAAATCCAAAATCTACTCACAAAACCGAATAATAATGTCCAAGTGCTAAATCTTAAAAATAATAAAACGAGCGATCTCCGCGCACCTAAATGTTCTTAAAAACTAATACGAGCCAACACAAAAATAATAAACAACAAATGCAAATGTGGTGTCCATATATTTTATAAATAATAATAATAATAATAAAATTTAATTCAATAAGACGTATTACACATATATCCGTTTAACTTAATCGATTACTTAAAACTAAAACACGTCTAAGCACAAACATTTATATTTGCTCTCCGAGAGTCATTAAGGCAAATGTTCTTACGATTTCACTAACTACTTCGTTAAAATAAGATAACGATATGACCAAGACAGGCCTTCGACGATTCGTAAATTATTTCTTTTCTCTTATATACGTTAAATATGGAATCGGCAAAGTATTCTTTGAAGTGTTTTGATACTGAGAAAAATGATCCGCATACGCCTTTTGCTGAGTCGTACTGCTTCAGCAGAAATTTGTCAATTAACGAATTTCAAAAGATTACTCCATTCTAACATTAAACACAATCACGTAATTGGTTGATTGACGGGAGTTTGAAACTTTGTTCATTTAGTTAGGCGTTGGCCTTATAAAACACTTAACAGAACCCTCCCATCATATTAGTAATTGATGATACATAATTCGACGCATAAAATTTTACGCAGCGCGCTTTAACGAAACTGTCTTTAATTTACTAGATTCAGAAGCGCTTTGTCCCTTCTTAATTTTTAATCCCTTCAACAACCAATCCGAAATTGTTAACACCAATAAAAAAATGCATTCTCGACACCAATCGACCGTGTGTGGATTTTATCTTTATGAAAACTAGCACGTAGAGAAAAAACTTCGCTGTAAAAAAATTTTCCAGCTTGAATGAAAACTAACGGGTGTTCAACTAAAAAAAATGGCCTGGGTCGGTCTTGGAATTTTCTTTGACATTTGGTGATTTTTTTAACAGAGTGAACAACAAAGTTTAGGTTAGAATTCAAGGTATTTAAGAAAACATTCGGTTAGGTTTTACAATTGTAATACCTAATCCAATAATACTCGACGAAAGAAGTTCAATACTACCTTTTATTTTTCTTAAATTTGACCCCCAATGGTCACGAAAGGTTAACCCGTGAAAACATTATTTTGGACGTTTCATGAACTGGGGATCATTTTGAGACTAGTTTTCTGTGGGGGTGGGGTGGTAAATGACTTGGATGTCAAAGAAGTAACCGTTCATCTAAGAAAGCTATTGAGATACGAGAAGAGTTCATGGAATATTTCAATAGTTCAGGGGCTGTAGCTGGCAAAACAGAACCATTTAAAACATATCGCACCATGTACATAAATATTACATTAAGAACTTAAAAATTCATTTATTTATAAAAATAAGCATTGTAAAGTACATAAAAGAAATACTTTTAATAAAACTGTATGACAATTACAAACTAATTAATTAGTAACTGGGCTGACTATAAAATTAATATTTATGAGTCTTGACTATCAAATATTATGTTAATGATTTTCCTTTTACTATTTGTAATTTGTCGGTCCTCTTAATTAATCTTAATTCTTTTCAACAAATTGAGCAAATGTTGAAATGTGGTCTTCTATTTGGTCTGTTTGTTGTTAGCAAACTGCTTCATGGCTGCAGCTGAATCTTTTAAAAACTCCTTGCCAATGTCCTCAAGCGTATTGGTATTTGCTCTTTTCGCTTTTGTGAAGTCTTGGGTGTTGCTGAGGGTGTCGCTAAATGTGGGCTACTGCTTCTTGAAGGAGCCACCAACGACTCGATGTCAAATTCACCATCAGTGAACTCTTCTATTGTACCCTCATATACTAATTCGTCATCTTCATGATCATTTGAAGCCTTAACGAAATATATTTATATACTTAGGTTACGTTTAAATTAGATTTAATACTAACCAGCACGTGCATACTATTAATGTGCAAATTGGACTCTCCCTTTTCAGCAGTGCTAGAATTTCCCAAAAATGTCATTAAATCAAAGCACCACCAACTAGGAATGTAAACTTCCGTAGAACCACATCCACTTGCTTTAGATTTTTTTATCTTTTGGATTTCTTGCATAAACGTTGTTCGCAGCCCATTTATTTTCTTCAACACCAATTCGGGATCAACTGGCACTTCTAAAGTTTTACTTAATTGTCCAGCGATTGCATTTATAGCAGCTTTTCTTTTAGTTTTATTTTTATAATTTATATGTTGCACTTGATACAAACACTCATGTTGTTGGTACAAGTTTATTAAGTGTGTGGTAT
This sequence comes from Abscondita cerata, assembly GCA_030710515.1. NCBI lineage: Eukaryota > Metazoa > Arthropoda > Insecta > Coleoptera > Lampyridae > Abscondita > Abscondita cerata. Next base: position 34,327 of record JALBCR010000913.1, on the reverse strand, counting down.
TTTCATGCGTCCACATTTCTTTTAACTCACAAACTACGGAAATTCAATTAACTATAACAAACGTACTTCAAAAACCACAGCTCTCTGAATTCTGATAGGCCGATTAAAATGAAGTTTGTTTCAAATTAAAGTAGCTTATATGCTTGGCTGATATGTACCAATCACTAAGTATAAAGTCCCCAGAAATCACTATATATACACGTCAATGACCTTCAAAATAGAACTTGCTCTTATATCGTCAACTTGTACGTGTATAAATACATGTAAAATAACAGGAGGAATTTGCTGTAGTACACGGCCGATTATATAAATACATGTAATTTATATGTATTTTACATGTAATATATGATCGTGTACTACCGCTGTAAAGAAAATTTAAACAATTTCGAATAGATTTTATTACAAAATTAAATGCTCCAATTCTGTGTTTGTTGATTGGTGCTAATTAAAAAGTTTCATCTGAAAAACAAAAGGCAGCATTAATTCGTATCATGTTTCATTTCATAATTTCTAATAGGTACTAAGTATAATTGAATTTTAGCCTTTTTTGTGTATATTAATTATACATATATTTTGGTTGCTTTACTTCCGGATTTACAAAGCATTGCTGGTCCATTGAAACACTGGAGCAGTCGTTGCATTCCTGGGTTGGACAGATGTAACTGGTTCCTCCGTGTGGTTGCCTTTTATATCGGTTGGGATCTGAGGATGACTATAATGATGGCATCTACGAATTAACTAGCGATCTAGAAAAGAACGTAACTAGTTACGTGAGTTGAGTATTACCTACCTCTTTGACTTAATTTACCTCTGTGGGTTGACCAGGGTATCGATGTTAATCTTTTTTCGGTTTTTACATTTGTACATACTTACCAATAATATTAATTTATTTTTGTTATCGCTGGTTTTAATATGCACTATTAATTTACCGTTAAAATTATTTGTTTAATTTATTATCATGGCTTACTAAAGGTTTAAAAATATTATCAAATAATTTAAAAAATCTTTTTAAACGATTAAGACTGGGCTTGATGTTTTTATGCTACTATAAAAGATACAAACAAATTTATAAAAGTATTTTAAAGTTGGCAAAACGAAAATATTTTCACAATAAATTATATTCTAATAATATTACAAAAACAGCTTGGAGAATTGTCAATGACACATAAAAGTTGATCAAAAATTTCACCGTTTAAATGAAATAATGTGGATTAACAATGAAGTCCATGATCCAGATGTAATGGTCAATGCATTTAATGATATCTTTTGAAGATTCCAAACATACAAACATTAAATTTACAACAAACTTACGTAACTAAGTCAATTGCTATTACCGATTTATTATTTATGTTGCCTATTAGTGAATTAGAGTTAGTGTCCACAATTTCGTCATTAAATAGTAAAAATTCTAGTGGAACTGATAGTGTATTCGTTTTCCTGACGTATTAAAAATAGCTAAAGTAGTAGTGCTTTGTAAACCTGGCGATGCTAAACAGACATCTAATTATAGACTGATTTCGTTATTATCTGCATTTTCTAAAGTTATTGGAACAAGTCCAAACAAGTAACGGTTCGAAAAGGTGTTCCTCAAGGCAGTATCTTGAGACTATTACATTTAAATGATATACAAAATGTAGTGTCATGCCATATTACTTGTTATGCAGATGACATAACATTACTTATTAGTGAAAAGACAGAAAAAAAACTTCTATCTGTTGCTAAAATTAATTTAAATAAACTGTACTCATAAGTTAACCACAACAGATTATCAATAAATTAAAAAAAGTCAAAATTAATGCAATTTTACCCTATAGCTGCAAATTACTCATCTAACATGTACCTAAACATTAATGAAACTACAATTAAGCAAGTCCACCGTTTTAAGCTATTCGGTTGTCACATTGATCTGTGTTTAAATTGGAAATTTTACATTAATTGTATTAGTAAAAATTGAGCAGCGCGTGTTTTGCACTTAAAATGCTGGTACCTGTAGTAACTACCAAAACAATTAAATTATTTTATTTTTAAATTTAGTTATCATTTTAGTTATTACTTTATTTAGGTATCATTTTTTGCGGCAACTGCTACACAGCCAATAGTCTTTATATTACAGAAAAGGGCACTTCGTATAATGTTTAAATTAAAAAAAGTGAGTCGTGTAAAAATACTTTTATTAAACACAAAATATTAAAATTTACATGCATGTACATATTGGAAATTTTATTACACATTAAAAAAAATTAATACTTTTAATTTACTGAATAATTATTAATCATACAATACACGTTGTGGTCCATATGTTTTAGGATATAAAAACTTAATTTACAATTATAAAAATCACTAACTATATCGGATGTGTACTCTTCAAAAAAATTATACTTCAAAAGTAATTGTAAATTAAATATCCATGTAAATATTTGTGTTGCGGTTGCGATGTCTATAGTTCTGTGATCAAGCGTTTATTTATTTAATTTTTTATTATTCAATTAATTAATAGGATTAATTTTTTGTAAATTTGTGACTTTTCATTGCGTTTCAAATATTGTAAGAAATAACGACTTTGAATACCAAGGATTCAATTTTTATATTTAATTTAATTACAGTGGGCAAACAATTTTGCATTCTACCTTTTTACGATGTTTTATGTATTTCACTTAGGGTTTAGGAAAAGGATTTCTAAAACTCAAATCATACTATTTTAATAGAATTTAATATTTAGTTCTCTTGAACATTTTGAATTTTTGTGTTTTTTTAAATACTTAATTTTGTAAAAATTTGTCTTTATTTTCTACAATTTTTATTCCAAAAGATTGTTTTTGCAAACTTCATTTTTGTTGAAAATTTTTTTTAAAACGGGTTTCAAAGGGGGTAGGTAGTATCAAAACAAGGGATCAGAAAACTTTTATTCTTTATATATTTTCATAAGATAATACTAATAATAATTATTATTATTTTTATTATTGTAATAATACAATAAAAATTGTTTAAACGAGTCATCAATCTTAAGCATAATTAATAATATGCATGCAGTATAAAAACATAAAATCATAATTAATCTTAAAAACAATAACATGCACCAGAAACCGTCATCAGCTATACTTGAACTGAGAGAAAATCATTCCAATCATAAAGCACTTTTTCTGTGAGGTATGATTCCAAGTTTCGCTTGTAGTTTACTAGAGGCAGACATCTTACAAAAGGCGGCAAGTGATTAAAAAATTTTTGCGTTCTGTAATTTAGCTCATACGTCTATTTCGACAATCTAAGTTTATCTATACAAATATTATCCGCTGATCGGGTATCATGGTTACTTGCTATCTGATATTGTGATAGATTATTTTGTATATAAATGAGACAAAAATAAATGTTAAGACTTGGTAATGTAAGTATTTCTAACCTAGCAAATGCTGGTCTACCATCATCACACAGGCGATGCCTGCCCGTTGATCGTCCCCACGCTAATATGCAATAGGACAGCGCCGATTGGCAAGTTGTATAATAAGTTGTTAGAAGTAATTTTGCAGATACCGAATTATTCAAGATGTAAATATTTTTGCACAATCGGTTGGGTAGGTTGTCAACCTAGATGTGCCATTGTAGCTGGTAATCCATATTGAGACCTTACCAACGCATTTGTCGACGACGCTGGCGCAGGTTTTAATGTAAACCACACGTTGCTTGTTTTTTCGACATTAAGAACAAGTTTGTTATTCAAGCACCAGGTTGCTGTTTGATCTTGGGCATTCTGGTTCTCTAGAAGTAACTCGTTAATGTTACTGCTTGCATTGAAAAGGGATAGTGTCATCTCCGTACAAAACAACTGAACCACTTGAAAGATGGTCAGGTAAGTTGTTTATAAGTAAAAGAAACAACAGATGACCCAAAATAGACCCCTGAGGTACACCGTATTGTATATGCAAGACAGACGATTTAACACCCCCTGCCGAAACGATTTACGATTTAAGAGGAAAGATTTAACAGTATTGCAACTGTTTACTAAAAATCCATAGGTGAATCGCTTTTGTAAAAGAAATGTATGTTTAACTAAGTCAAATCCGCTATAAAGACCTAGATACGAAACAACAGCAAACTCCTTTTTTTTAAGCGCATCAAGTATTTTATTGATTAAAGAAATTATGGCATCAGAAGTCATATTGACACTTTGACACGATTATGTGAGACTTACAATGTTTCAGTATTTGCTTGTGCATTACTACTATTTATGAAAATACACATATAATTGAAATTGGACGATAGTTTTCCAAAAAAATGTTGTCATCATTTTTTGTGCTGGTATAACTAGAGCTACTTTCACAAAATGGGAACTTATGCGACGGTTTCCAAACTGAATATTTTGACACCCCTTTTTTCACTTTTTTCGACAAATTAGAGTTAATACGTTATAATAAACCAAAAAAAAATTCTTAATCCTACGGCCGGCCGGCGGTCCGTCTCTATATAAACAAGAAAACAAGCCGTTCGATTTTTATGAAACTTTGTGCAAGTACCTTATTTATAATTCCAAAGATCTGTTAAATTTTGGGCATAATCTATATAGTCAAAGGGCCGTTAACCTACACAGGTTTAAATTATCAACCAAGATATTCAATTAAAAATTCAGTGGACCTTGTCAATAATCTCAAATCTTTTAATAATAAAATTTCACCAAGTTGTAAACTTATTTCTCTTGATATTACTAATTTATTTCCTAGCGTCCCTTTTAAAGAATGTACAAAATTATTAATAACAAGCTAGAGGCTTCAGATATGTCCAATGAGGCTTGCACCCTAATCAATAAATTTCTTCATATTTGTTCTGAACAGAACTTTTTAAATTTAACCAAAAATTTATCATCAATTAACTGGGCTACCAATGGGTAGTAATCTTTCTCCACTTTTAGCCGACATCTTTTGGAAGATCTAGAAATCAACAAAATTCATGTAAATCCTTTAATTAAAAAACATTTTCTTTTTTATAGGAGATATGTGGATGACATTTTCGTTATATTCAAAGGTAATTCTGATGAACTGGATACGTGTATAAATTTCCTTAATTCAATTCATAATAATATTAAGTTTACTATTGAAATCGAGTCTAATAAATCAATTAATTTTCTGGATCTCACAATTTCTAGACATGATTATGGCCTCTTCTACAAAATTTATAGAAAGCCTACTACCACTGATCATTTGATACCATTTTATTCCTTTCATCCGTTAAACCATAAATTAGCGGCTTTTCGTGCCTTTTTCCATCGATTGTTCAATATTCCCCTTAATAAGAATGACTTTAATCAAGAATTGTTAACAATTTTTTACATTGCGAATTCTAACAATTACCCCTTTAAGTTAATTTTTAATCTATTCCACAAATGTAAATCAAAAAATAATCTTAGGTCTCTAACGACACTTTCCCATTCTCGTACTTCTAATAAATATTTTGCAATCCCTTTTATAGGATCGATTTCATATAAAATTCAAAAACTTTTACTAAATTATAATTTGAACATAACTTTTAATTCCATTAATAATATTAACCGCCCTTAATTAACTCTAAAGATAACATTGACATATTAGACAAATGCGTTGTTTATAAATTAATTTGTGGTACTTGTCAATCCTTTTATATTGGACAAACTGGTAGGAAATTTTCGTCGCGTATCAATGAACATGTTAAAGAAATTAAAAATAACACTTCCTTTAATTTAAAGTCTTCTTTTGCTTCTCATATTAACATTAACAATCATGTGTTTAATTTAAACGATAATATTAAAATTTTACATATATGTAATAAAAGTTTAAAATTGGACTTTTAGAACACTTTGAAATCTTCAGTCACTCAAATAAATATCCAAATCTTTTATTAAATGAAATTTTAAATAATAACCATAATTTACTTTATCTACAAAATTAATTATAATGTTTGTTATGTTTTTCTTACTTTAATTCAATTTCCATATTTAAATGTTCGCGCCATTATTTAAGTTGGCATTTTAGTTGGCAAATTTCAAAGTCACTATTAAATTATATCTTAACCTATACTTAGTGGTTGAACTGGATATCAACATGATGTCGTTTTTCCACTTTGCTAAATTTAAAGATAAGCCCTTATCTGTATACGTTTTGTGGGACGTGGTGTCTTATTAAATTTAAATTTTTAAAAATGTAATTTGTATTAACGCAAAAATATTTTTTAAGTTTTAGTTTGTTTGTTGACTGTAAAGTATTTAGTAACCTTTGAATTTCGTTAATTTTTATTGTTTTTAGTTCTATATGTATTTTATGAGATTTAACTATTGGATCGTTACGGTTGGCCTGAAGATGGCAATTTTATTATATTGCCGAAACATGTAGCCTTCATTTCTTTTCTCCGACAATTTTCAAAATTTAAAATTAAATATAACTTTTATGGGATGGATATGGTTTAATTTTTGTGATTTATTCTTTCTGCTACACAGATTTTCTAATTTTTGAAATTTTACAAAAATATTTATTTAACCCTTTTTTCAAATAAAAGTTGCCTATAATTTAATTATACACAATATTTGTTTAAATTATTTTTTAATCCGATAAGTAATTACTGAGATATGACAATCACGTGACACTAATTATTGTAACAATATCTCCACCAATATTAATTTTACAATAAAAAAGATGAGGGAGAAAAGGTGTTGGAAATTCTAATGTCTATAGCTTTTGTTTGAACCATTTTTTTCTAAAACGCAATTTTATTTTCGCTTATCGGGGCGATGTGGAATTCTGCCTAAACGCTTGTTTTACTTTGGATTACAAAGATACTAACATGGAAAAATAAGTGAAATAGAATTGCACACTCTACCTTGTGGCCAAGTGGTATAATTCCTCTACCACAAACGTTTGACATTAGAAAGACTCGGGTTTAACCCTTACAAGATTCGGCTGCCGTGACTTTTTGTTTAGATTTAAATGCATTTAAGCCCACCCTTAGAGAGGAAGGGGAGCAAGCTTGTCTTTTTCTCCTCTCTTAGAGAGGAATGACACACACATGTTTGCATTTTTTACTTTTATCCTTAAAATACTGCTGTTCATAATATTTTTATGATTTACATTATTGTGGTTGTGAAAAAATTAATATTAACATAATAAATTAAAATATCAAAAATTTAAAACAATTCTGTGACACTATCCATCGTTTATAAAATTGAATAACAAAATGCATGAACCGAAACAAATGAAAGTTGCAAAAATGGTGGTGAAAGTGAATGCGATTTAAACTAACTGTTTGTACCATAAACCAAGTACAAAATCGAATTCGTAGAGGTGTTTGTTTGCAAGATAGAAATAGGAATATAATTAAAAATAATTGCGCTAAAATGACAGACCGTTAGAAGAAAATAAATCGATAGAACCAACAAAAGCCGACTAGTGCTGGCAATTGGCCGGGAAATCAATGGAATCTATCGCAGCAATCAAAGTCGAACCTGCTCCACGGGAAAGTCATCCATATTTAGTGGTAAATCAACTACGTCAACTTTCTCTTGTTTTGGATGCGGCACTCCTGGTTATGTTCGATCAAGATGCCCAAACCGGAAAGTGCATCAGCGAATTTGGCGTCGATCTGGGTCAGTATATGTTCATGGTTTCGCTATTCTAGACATCGGAGTTAAGCAAAACATTACTAGTCAGTCTCTGTATAACATAATGCTCAGAAACAACAAATAATTTCAACGCGATTGAGTGATGGTAAGACTAGCTGATGTAAGCAATACTCTACAAAACGTAGTATTCGTAATTGTGAATGCCATTTTATAAGAATGTACTGTCCGTACTTCAAACTTGCTGGGTATTAACTTTATGCAAGATGCTGAGTAGTTCTTTGTTTATGTAGAAGCACGTCGCGCTTTGTTTCTATTCCAAAAGAGAATTATAAATTAAAGTTTGAAGATACAATACTAATGAGGAAGAAATGCTAAGCGAGATAGAAAAACAGCGCTGAAATCTTTGCTGTTTTCAAAAGGATACGTTTGGGGGAGGCAGTACTGACTATACTGAATATCGTTTGTGTTACGCGCATATTATCTTCTTGTGTATTAATTTGCTTTATAATTGTTTGAGCAAAACAAATTGATATAATATAAATTAATTTAATGAAAGTGGAGGTTTTCTACTTTCAATATATCAATTCAAGTAGGTTTTGAAGTAGAAAAACAGACAAAAAACCATATCACACACATACCTTGGCAGTTGTAAAAGTGCAACTTCTTTACATATAAACAAACTTGGAAAAAATTTACTAATCATAATTGAATCTTAACATTTATTTGTTTCGAATTTGCAATACAAAAGAATAATCGTTTGACATATCAGACCCTTCTAAAGAATGATCAATCTCAAGTGTCAACCACGTGCCCACAATGTTTAAGTTGACACAAGTGAAAAGTTAGTAATTAATAACTTGACAAATGACTTAAGTACCTGAGATGAATTATTATTGTATCAATTCCCAAATTAGAGTAAAATAAAGTGTCATTGAAATTACAAACCGTATTTAACAGTACAACTGATGACAGTTGAGTAAAAAATTAGTAAATTCATAAAATGCAAAAAATATTAATCAAAGCGTAAAGACTTTTTTATTTGATCGACATTACGGTATAAAAATTTATTCGACCTTATGTGTTTTAAAGTTCGATGTCGTGTCATACTTTAAATCGAATTTTTAACCAAACTCACCAGTCTCAAAGTTCTATCAAAGCGTTTGATAAATCACGCGGTTTTCACTAAGAAAATACGGCTGATTTTATTATTTATTTATTTATTTTGGTATAATAGAGGAACATCAAAATTTACCGTTGTTTTTGTTTACTTAACTGTTTTTCTAAATTTATAATAATGATTAATGATTATTATTATCCTATAATTTCTTTTCTATAAAATTTTATCTTACTTTGTTTAAATTGAGTTCTTGTTTAATACATTTTACCCTTACAAATGATAAATGCTACCGTTAGATTTTCTAAATTGTTGTTTAGATAAACTAAATAAGCCTTTTGTTTGGCGAAGTTATTTGCGTATTATTTGATTAATATTTGTTTAAAGTTATAATGTGAAGTTATAACACAGATAACAAACTAGGTAACCCTTCATTATGTTTACTTGAACTTGAAATGAAACGTTGCTTAAGATATTGTAATTAACATACTATTTGAATAGAAACTTATAATTTGGAAACAGAGGCAGTATGTGCGTTACTTAATTATGTTGTAACGGATGCAGTTTAATACAATTTGGAAGTGGTACATTCAAAATTTAAAGAAAACAGTATAAGACGTGCGAAGGGTGCGAAACTGGTCTAAAATTGGTCCGGTCATGTAGTTTCTTATTTATATTTGTGAACATTAATTTGTTATACGTTATGCAACACGCATGACGTAGTAGAAATGTGTAATTATCTCTATTTTTAACTTAAACAGTTTTTGAAAATGTTAAGTTTTTTTTTTGTTTTTCATGCGCTCTTTTAATTATTTTATTACTTAAGTGTGTCCATATAGTGTGTAATTGTCAGATTATGGGCCCCAGACTGATGTCCAAAAAAGTGTAAGCAGGCTTCACAAATAGACTAAAAATTGTACATTTTAAAAATATTTTATATATACAAGGTAATTCAGATAAAGGTAATCAACCAAAGTTGATTTTTTTTAATGAAACACCTTGTATATTATTGCATTGTCAAATAATTCGTGAAATTTTGCGTACATTTGACCCGTAATTCATATCCCTAGCTTTAGGGTTTTTCAAATTATTTCAAAATTTTTAAATTACACAGTTGTTTATTTATTTGTATGGTACATAAAATGATAAACAACATAGTAAACAGAGGTGGACAGCCGAGTAAGTTGCTTAACCACAACTTCATCATTTGTACGAGGGCCGAAGAAAAAATCCTGGACGGAGTTGACAATTACACACAAACCTTTTGCTAAGTTCACAGGTAGCACAACCATAAATTGCGCTGTGAATGGAATCAACTAGGACAAATCCCGCGATATTTTCTTTCATCTTGTTACGCCATGTAACTCGAAATTCAACACGGCATCATTAAGTGCCTAACTTACTCAACGGCGAGGGCGGAGTCTAGAAAATGTCTCTCACTTACCTTAATCGATGAGTAAAGGGTTCTTATCACGCTTCAGATTCGTGATTTTATTGGCCGCTACTTAGATGTTTTCTAAATGTATACCAAGGTTTACGAAAAATCCGGGAAAACGTAAACACTTGAAAGGATAAGTTTTTATAGCAAAAAGCATAAACTACATGCGGGTTTTTTTTAAAATGCAAGCTGATCTACAACTTTCCGATTACATCACGATTGTGTTCTTTTACGTTAAGCGCATCCCAAAAAATAAAAGTGGTACCGCAAACATTAAACTTCATTAACAAGAATTATACCTAAATACTATTTACAGGTTCATACAGTTAGCAAAACGGAGTGGGATTGTGGTCTTTATTTAAAAAGAAAATATTACTTAAAATTCAATACCCCGTCTCAATTCGTTTCATTTCAAATCACAAAACTAATTTCTTAAATGCGCACTAAACTCAATACGATAATTCTTTAAATGTATTTACAGTTTCTCCAGTTAAATCGTAACAATAAGTTGTTGACAAGAACAGATTAACATCTCTAAAATTGAGTCGCAGGTAAAAAGGAAACTAGATGTCCGCTAGTGTTGCGTTGCTTCAACCCCAGTCAAACAAATCTTCTCTTTAAGATCGCGCACCGTTTTGGTTCCTTGCATTGCTTCATAGATATCAGTTTAATTTGTTGGTTACTCAAAGAACTTTCACGCCCGTATTTAATTATTAGCGATTGTTATAAATACAAATAACAATTATTCTCCGCTACAGTTTTGGTACTTGTTTTGTTACATAGTACTTCGTCGTTTTAATTTGCTTATCGACTACCGCTTACAGACCAATTTTTAATATTTATATACAAACTCAGAAGCGTATTTCCCTTTTCCGATTTCTACATAAACAAAGAACACTACAAAAAAAATAATACACCAACCGTGGGTGTAATTTATTAATGAGTTTATACCACATAAAATGTGAGACTTCACGTTTAAAAACAAAACGACTTTTACGCTTGTCTCGGAACAAACAAGGGGTTTATTGGGTAAATAAAGCAAGGTGGTGTAATGCGCCACAGACTTCTATGAGAACCTTTGATAAAAATTATCGGAATAATCATTTCTTTCAAACTTAACTGTGAGCGCGACGAATTGGAAAATATCAAAGGACAAGGAATTAATTATTGCCGGCTATGGAATTGAAACATGCTGTACTTTTAACGCAAACGAATTTTACTTAAAATACCTACAGTACAAACTATTTAAAACGAATATTGCGATGAAGTCGAAAGAAGTTTTGCGTAAAAAAAAGAATAATTTCCACAACCAAACAGGTGACAATCGGCAAATCCAGAAGTACAGAACTATGTGTTTCTTGTAAAGCAATAACATCCACTTCATGATCTATCGCCATTCGTGAGAGAAAATCAAACTTATAATTGGAAATTACTTCAATGAAAACTAACAGATTGTCAATTTCGGAAGAATTTTGTTCAAATTCGGGGAAAGGTTTAAATCCATTATCACTGTTTAACCGGCAGGATTTTGAGATCAATGCCGATTTTCCAGGTGCCGGGTATTTTCGAAGGCTTTTTTAAAAAAACTCCATTTTGTATTACAAAAATGAACAGAGAAATCTCGTGCAGCGTAAAATATTTTTAAGTAAGCGTACAACAATCTATTACAAAGTATTGGGAAGGTTAGTGATAAATATTAAAAAGTATTGGCCTCAAATTGGAACCTTGTGGTAGACCCGACGATTGAACAAAACAGCCTGAACGGACATTTTTGTATTCACCTGTAAAGTGCAATTGAATAAATTGGAACTCAATAATTTAACAAAAGATACCTGCTGATAAGTCAAACGCTTTTAATTTATTAAGAAATAAATAAAAATCTACCTGGTCAAACGCTTTAGATATGTCAATGAGATGTAGTTGACCTTTCAAATCTAATGTTTCGGAGACAAATTGACTGAAACTAGTCGGATTGGTTGCATCAGACCTTTCAGACACGAAACCATGATGATGAGGCAAGAGGTAAGCCTTGATCAATAAATTTATTTTAGCAATAGAATGTCACACCATTTTCTGGGAATGAAATGGAGTATGTGTAAGGGTAGGTTGTTATTTGACGGAAATTCACAATTTTTTAGAGTCTTTACGTTTTATTGATTTTCAAAATTGTACTAACGCGATTTTATTCTGTGTACTTCATTTCTGTTATCTTGTTCTAATTTTTCAATTATTTACTGTGAATTTTCTAGATCGTTTCTACAGGAGCCTGCCTTCATTTTTATGCATCTATAACCCATGCATCGCCGTACGTATTCATAACATTATTATTTGGCCTTTGGTGTTAATTGATACTTTTATATTTCTCAATCATTCAATTTTTAACTCAATAAAAATTATTGTTTTTATGCATCTAGTCTTTTGTCTTATTGGCAAAAGTTGGATTTTTTCAAGTTTTCGTTTTTTGACTATATCTCGTGTATTTGTAAAAATTATCAAAAATAATTTTAATATTCTTTAGGCACTTTTTAATAAAAATTTAGTGGGAAGTCAGTTTTTTTAAAATGCTTTTAAATTTCGAGTTTTAGCAAGTTGTATTGTTTTATATAAAACGAGTAGTTGGCTTTGGAGTTAAAAGGTTAATTTTTTTATGGTTTAATAATATAAGTCGTAGAAGATCAAATAATTTATTTTCGTTGTTTTTTTGGCAAAAAAATCGTAATTTGAAGTTTTCATTATTTCTAGCAAGGTATAAGAACTCTTGTATTACAACAAGAGAACAATAAATTAAGTATAAAATTACGGATTTGTAATATACTCACATAAAACTGCAAAAAATAATATAAAAATAACGAAAAGTTTAAAACGTTAGAAATTTTTATACATATAGTAATTATAACACTAATACCACAACTGCTTTTAACAATTAATACAAATATAACGAAAATTTTTACAAATTGGCAAGAAAGAATATAAAAGAAAAATAAATATCTACAAAGTAACGACAAAACAATAGTTTAAGGATAAAAAGTAAATTTTTAATATAGAACAATTTAGACATAATTTTCGAATTGACGTCAATTACTTTGGACACAATTCGCATCGCTTTATTACATTTTCCATGTCATTATCAATATGTATTTGAAACAGAATTAACAATTTGAATAAAATTTTGTCTAAATTCATTTATATTATTATATGTCCTTTTATATAAATTGTCTTTAATGTAGCCCCAAAAGAAAAATTAGCGATGTAAAATTCCGATATGAGTGAGTTCGAGTATTTTCAGGGGTGAACCGTCTTGTTGACAAAATATATGCTATCATCTAGTGGTAAATTATTCTAAAATTTAAAAAAATGTGTTCGTTCATTATTACCGAATATCGTTCACCATGCAGTTTATTAGCCTATAATATAGCACACCAAACACAAAACCGAAACATCCCTGATTTTGGACAGTAATACTTGGTCTAGGGACTGACATCGGACCACTAGCGGTCATTATGTCGATTAAAAATTCCAGCACTACTAATAAAGCTTCATCAGTTCAAATAATCCAAAAACAGATAACGGATTTTCTCTAATGTGTCGAAGATACGAACTGCAAAAATGTATGCGTTGTTTGGAATTATTTGCTAATAGATGCTGCCATTTTCATATATTGTAAGGCTTTATATTTTTTAACTGGTTCTTGTTCTATACAAGAGTTTTTACACGGCATAAACCTGTCAGAAAACAATGAAAACTTGCAAATTCCAGTTTTATTGCTAAAATGCAGCGAAAAAAAAAAGAATAATTTCAACCATCTGCACAATAACATCCACATCATGATCCATCGCTATACGTGAGAGAAAAATCAAACTTATATTTAGAAATGCCTTCAATATAAAACTAACAAGTTGTCAATTTCGGAAAATTTTGTTCAAATTCAGGAAAGGTTTAAATCCATTATCAGTGTTTAACCGGCAGGATCTGGAGATCAATTCTGGTTTTCCAGGTGCCGGTTATTTTCTGAAACTTTTAAAAAACTCCATTTTGTGTTGCAAATATAATTTATCAGAGAAATCTCGTATAGAGTGAAATATTTTTAAGTCAGCGTGCAACAATCTATTACAAAGTATTGAGAAGGTTAGTGATAAATATTAAAAAAGTATTGGCTCCAAATTAAAACTTTGTGGTAGTTCCGACGATTGAACAAAACAGTTTAAACAGACAATTCTATATTCAACTGTAAAGTGCGACTGAATATATAGGAAGTCAATAATTTAACAAAAGATACTGATAAGTCAAACGCTTTTAATTTATTAAAGAATAAATAAAGAAGTCCAAAAATAATTTTATCGTTAACTTTTGTATAATAATACGAAACAAATAAATAATAAAAAACTAAATATTTATTTAAAAAGAACGCATTACAGCTGTATGCCTAATGCATGTAAGTTGTGTCCCTATCGTCCCCTTCTTCATTACTCAAAATCATTTGTGATTCGTATTGGGTACTATAGTCTACTTTGTATACATTCAGTCACATCTAAAAGTTTTTTTTTTGTTCAATGCAATTTCTATATTTTTAGAGATACTATTTTATCACGGCTAGACTTGCTTTTAAAAAAACGTCATTTGGGATTGGACCGTGTGAAAATAGTAACCGTAGTTGCGAATGTTTCGATCACTATCGCTTAATCAGAGCGACTTTAAAAATACGATTACCATTTCAACATTGTCTAATCCTGAAAGACGTTTTTGTTTACAATAATGCTACGATGCTTACCTATTGTTATGTTTAGCACAGTGAAAAAATAACAAGATAAGTTGTTTAATGACTATCTCGTACGAGTACCGTAATCAATTGTGAAGTAAAGTGTGTAAATTAAGGCCATGGCTTTTTAACTTATAGTTGTAACTCTTTGCTTACTCATAAAATATTAATAACATAAGTGGCTTTAAAATAACATTCTGATATTGTATCGAAGTACGAATTCCTTCCTTCGCGTTAGGACTTCAATTGCCCTTCTTTCACTTTCCTCACTTCAAACGTTAGGTTTTTTAAATGTTTTTTCTCACTTCTACTTCTACATGAAGATTGTCTCGTCTCATTTTTTAACCTTGCAGCACTCAAACTGTTTTGTTATGTTTTTCACACATAGTTATTTTTATCACGGAAACTAATTTTGATTCACCTTTTACGAGGTTCATAATATTATCGCTATACACAACTTACTTATTATTTTTGTTTCTTTTAATTAAACAGAAATAAATCTTTTATGTCTAAATCAAATTCTTCGATTAGTATTAATCAATTATGGTTTATAAAGTACAGATTGGCTTTTTAGAAAACTCTTAACTACAAATTAAATTTAATTTTGTTTCTAATTTAAATGTAAATTCTCAATCTAAATTTCAATTCTTTCAATTCTGGTTTATACATAATTTTTGTTTATTTATTCAAAACATAACTCTTCCACTGCAATATGTATGTTTTGATTTATTTAGTTTCATTAGGGTATAACTGGAACACTTTCAGAATGTCATTGCATAGTGCCTTTGCTTCATAAACAAGCGATAGTAAGTTTAAAACAAACGTACTCGTCAGTGCTATTCTCTTTCTTCGTATACTATAACGTTATTAGTGATTATTTTTGAATTTAAATCAAAAGAAAAATTCCTTTTATATCCTAGCTGGAGGTGCTCAATTTTACAGACCTTTTAATAAGACTATTTTTTCAGTAGGTCTCAAAATTGGCCAAACATAAATCTTAAATATTTAGAATTACAGTTAAACAATTTTGCTAACGAAATACCACGGAATATCTACAACTTGTTGAAGTTTCTATCCAAACTTATTAAAGTTTAAGCTCTATTCTAAACAAAAATAAAATAAGAACTTAGCTGCAATTATTGACATTGTATTCAAATGTGTTGCAGAGTCGGGTTTTAATGAAAAATGATAATTATTGATGCGAATACACATTGTGTGAATACAACATAAGCTATCGAAATGTTTACTTAAAATTAATGCTAACTTATTTGAGTTTGCTTACATTTACCATAAACATCATAGAAAACGCGATACTTACACCTGAATGACACATTCCAAGCTAAACACAACTTTGTTATAACGAAAACAATCTTTTTCAGATTACATTTTCCAGCAGACCTATTTAATTTTGATTTGGTATTATAGAATCTTTCATACATTTTTTCGTTTTTTATTAGTAATTTGAAATTTAATACGAGCATGTAATATGTAATCTCAAAAAGTAATTTTCTTTTAAGATATTGAAGAGCTTAAGCAAAAATGAAAAAGTGTAGGCGTTTATTGATTATATTGACAAATGGAAGGGTAATAAGCGTGAAAATAATAACGAAAGCAATAAGTAAGGTAATTTTGGTTCCAAATGCTAAGTACGAGGTGCATCCCTTCTTAAAAATATACCACTAGATGTTGGATGGTGGTGTCACGTGGATCTGTGGTAGCCGTCGCCTAATTGACGCTATTCACTGACGAGCTGCGATTAACTTAATTGGATTGCACACAAAGAGCAATGCCACCGATTGCCAATAACGGAAGGATGTGTGTGTCTCTACCTGCATTACCGAACGTCCAATCCTCTTGATGAAAGTTCTGAACGCTTTAATTACCGAGAGCTTTCAGGATTCGCATACTTTACTGTTACATTTACTTAATTGCCGCAATGTACGCCTTCTCCCACCGCTCCTTCTCATAATGTGCTTCACATTAAATTCCGTTTTAATGACAAAAGCCCGTTTATAATAGTAAATTCGTTAGCTTTTCTTTTGTAATAGGTGCGAGAAAATGCATTTAATGCAATTTCGACAGTTTGCTTTATTCGTATTGCTCTGGGATTTATTCGACCTTAGTCAAACTTTTCACAATGGATTAAAGCTTTTACTAATGCTTTGGTACACAAACGGGAATTTTTCTCAAATGTATAAATGAATTCATTTTAACACATTTATTTGGTACTATTCAAATGAGAGTTACATCAAATTCTAAGACTTTTTCCAAATGAACTTTATTGTTTATTTAAAATATAGCAAGGCAGTATGTAACGAAGCTAAAAAAATTAACGCGACGTCGTTTACATCACATTCTAATAATATAAGCAAAGACTAATGGTCGTTGATATAAGTTAATCTACATGGCAGTTAATAAACAAAGAAACTAACAAATGTACACTAATACGCGATTATATAAGCATTGTAACTAAAAATACGGTCGTTGATGATCCAAATTTTGTGGCTAATACTTTTACTTATAGTACAGTAAATAGAGACATATTTTTGACAAAATAATAGTAAGGATACCGCATGTGCCATGTACTTGTAAATTGAATAAAGTACCTTATATTCATGTTTTATACCAAAAATAAATTGTCATTATATAATTAATTAACATTTAAATGCAAAAAAAGTGTTTTTCTCAACTTTTTTTTCCTAAGTGAAAAGTAATAAACCAACATTAATGGTGTAAATGAAAAGTTATAGAGAATAAAAATACGAATAAAATGAGCCCCAATTCGACTAGATCAGGTAATAAATTTAAAAAATCGGAAAAGTGAAATATTTGTGTTTTTTGAGATGTAGCATAAATCTTTCAGAAAATAGGAGGTACGTACTTAGTGTGTGCAAAACGCTGCAATTGTCGGGCAATTAGTTCATGCAAAATTGCGATTTAATTTTTTAAAAACAATATATTCAATCGAGGCTGAATGAAATAAAAAAAAATCTGAAGTTGAAATAGAAAGGAACAAAATGTATATTCTCATTTTTTGATAAAATAATTTTTATTTCTGATAATCGGACGACCACACGGGCATTCAGAATCGAGTGAATATATTGCTTTAAAATTTTAAATCGCAATTTTATGAACTAATTACGCGACAATTGCAGGAGTTTGGTACACGATTAAGTACGCTACCTCTTATTCCCTGAAAGATTTATGCTACATTTCAAAAAATGACGGATCTACAAATTTAAAAGAAAAACACAAATATTTCACTTTTTCCAATTTTTTTGGAAATTTATTACCTGATCGAGTCGAATTAATGCTCATTTTATTTGTATTTTTATTCTCTACAACTTTTCTTTTACACCATTAATGTTGATTCACTACTTTTTCACTCAGAAAAAAATGTTAAATGTTAATTAAGAATATAATGACAATTCATTTTGGTATAAACATGAACATAAGTTACTTTATACTATTTATAATTACATGGCACATGGGTATCCTACTATTATTTTTGTCAAAAAATTTACTTTGTTTGCTCTATTGACTAGGGTATTACTATTTTGTACAGTTATCTAAAAGAAATGTTTTAAAAAAGTATTCAGCTCTTGATAAGATGTGCTCATTTAATATACACAATGGAAATTCTTTTTACTTTACTTCTACTTTTTCTGAAGAGATTTTAACGTGATCAAAAAATTCAACCACTGTTGAAGTGTATAATCTTAACTTATATTTTTCTTATTACCTCGGTTATCTGTTCACGTTGCTAGGAGAGGGAAACAAGCTGCCAGTACTCGGCTAGTGTTAAGTATATGGCGGTGTGCTGTTGCATTGGTTGGGTGAGCATCCTAGGGGTCTGGGGTTAGCTAGTATTTTAATAAAAATTATTAAATTGTGTAAATGCATTTACGTACGTGATCGTTAACTGCTTGAATATGATGTGCTCTCCAGTAGGGAATATAGTTGACAGCACGCTTTTGTACAACAGTAAACTTACACTCCAGTTCTCTCACTTCTGAAAGAGGGTCAAATAGACAAAACAGCTGTCGGGTGATTTTCGGTGTTTGATTGCTATTGTACAACCTCTTGCGAATTTACAGCAGGCGATTCAAGATTTTTATTTTTGCTAACACTTAGTTGGCTATAATTATCGTAGGATCGATTACATATGTAACGGCTTTACTTATCTGTCGACAAAGTTATTTACATTATTTATTATTACATAATAAAAATTTGGAACTTCCGTAAAGACAGTTTAACAATGAACTTAAGCCGTTGAATAAGAAAATAAACGTATAGACCTACCCAAGGGTTTAGAAGCAGGTATCTGTTTTTTACTACTTTTCTAAATCAAGTTTTAAGAGTATAACTCAAAATACTCAAAAAAGCAAAATAAAACTTGTAGATCATAAAATTTCTAACTTTTCTTTCATAACTGTTTTTTTTTTATAATTTATTTATTTATTTATTCGTATAGTACATTTTTAATATTGTATTGTGATGTAGTGTTTTTCACTATTTTCCTTAATCAAGTTTCAAGAGTATGTAACGGTTGTTGTTTACAAAATAACAAAAAGAAGCAACGGCTCTAGCGGAACAACCTAGAAAAAAACTAAAAGGGATTCGGCTCGATGTAGCGCACTAAATCAGTGGAGGAAAAGAATATTTATATGTAGTAGTTAGAGCAGCAGCGTCGGGCTTCTTTGGAGAGTTGCGTGGATTCCTGAATAACTATATGAAATTAGACTGCTGGTCTAACAAGGCGCCACCTGCTGGATAAAAAAAGAAATAAAGCCGACCAACAGGAGATTAACAGATTTTACTTAAAATCTAATATGCCAAATCGAACACAAACCAGAGAGAGAGAGACAAACAATACAGTATAACAAATGTTAAAAAGTGTGACAGAAATAGAGAGGCTGTCGCAAATAGTTACGTGCGTTAGCAGCAGCTTCGCTTACAATAAATAAGGCTCTTAGTTAGGGTGTCAAATTTCAGGTAAGCTTTAGTTAACGCTTGAGTTAGAATTATCATTTAAATTAAGAATAGTTGATATTAAGGCTCTGCGTACACATATCACTTACACACGGAGAGTTACACTAAATCTAAACTAAAAAAAGGGGTAAGTACCTCCCGCAACGGTGTCCGCGCAACTGTTCTAAATTAAGCGCCCCAACCCTTATTGAGCTGATTGAAAACAAATTTCCGGTTGAGGAGAGTACACCGAATAAAAGTTACTTAAATATTAACTATCGAGCCGTTTTATGTCATATGTACTTGAGCTTCATACGCATTATTATTATGAATAAGTGGCTTGAATACTAAAACTTAACTGTAATCGTCAAGTGTAGTTCCGAGAATGAAGGTAAAAACACCCGCGTGCATCAAACGAGAAAGGAAAAATGTCCGCTGTCCGTCTCGAAAATTTTTAATCTAATTTAATTTCCACCAATAGAAAATTAGCAAGATGCGAGCCAAATACGACTTTTCGTCGCACTATACTACTTGCGACACACGTTCTAAGACGGTTCACGACATACGTCTTAAATACGGAAAATAAAACCGTAACAAGTAGAACTCAAAATACTTAAAAAAAGGAAAAGAAAAATTGAGTTTTAGTGAAAACAAAACTTATAGATCATAAAAATTCTAACTTTTCTTTCGTAACTTTTTTTTATAATTTATTTATTCGTATAGTGCATTTTTTAATATTGTATTGTGATGTAAGTGTAATGTATGGTGCAATTGTAGATTGGTTCGTCTTGGCAAAGCATTTGCTTCAAGGTTTAAGAAAACCACTAAAAACCTAAACATTCTTAGTAATACTGTTTTAAACAATTAGCGTCACTTGACTGCCATATGTTAGTAATTTTACTTATTGGACCAAAAAGAAGTTTAAACAAAAAATCACAAATTTTATTTGAAGAAACAAAGAATAATTTGAAGAAACAAAGAATAGAATGAATATTTTGTTAACATTCTAAGAATGGGATCATGTATGTAGTGAGTTAACGAGTATTTCGGCTTACCTGATTGTGTTGAAAATGTATGTTTTAAATATTCAATATTGTTTATTTTACAATTAAAATATATTATTTTTTCATTTTCCCCTGCGATAGCATTGAAATTAGAGTTTGAAGATTACTACATAATATTAATAACATTTTCAATTGTAAATAAACAATATTAAACATTTAAATCTTATTTTTCATCCGCAACATCTTTTTTTATTAAAATTTTTCATGTGGTCAATAATGATGGTACTTACTCTTGAACAAAAATGTTATAAATTACTATTATAGGAGTGATATAATTTCATATCTGATAGTTGAATTTTGGGTTTTAAAACATGCACAACTTTTATGAAGAATAACAGTTTTTCATAAAATCAATAATAACAAAGTTTTCCATATGTAGCCAACTTACACAGACACGGTGTATATAAAAAGTTTCATTAAAATTGGACCAGAGGTTTCCTTGCATCGTCTTTACGTTCGGACGGATACCTGGCAGGCAACAGTTTTTTTCTTTATTATTGATTATTAAGTAACTCATCTTATTTATAAAATGTGGAGTAATAAAATTCTTGTAATATCCAGTTTACAGGAACAGTTAAAAAAACTAAAATCTTTTAGAACAAAAATAGTTTAAATAAACGTTGTAGAAAACATAATTTGCAACGTTTGGTACCCTAGTTAACAGTACGCTCTGAATTTAATCGAACGTCAGGAATTACAATAAAATCAAATCTACAAAAATTAACAAAAGGATTTTTGTTCAAGAGTTAGAAATACTAAAAAAACTAAAAACAAAACGATGTGTTTAAATTAAAATTGTAGAAAATGTAATTTTGTTTGAGGGAATATATTGTTGATTAAAGCCGGAGCCTAGATGTCACACAACTTTGTTAAGCAAAACAATAGATTGTCGTGTCAGAACATCCCTTGTAGGATATGTCGTTCTATTTGGACCATTCTTGATCTAGAATTATAGAAAGAAGATATATATAAAATAAAAGTTAATATTTAGGTTAATGTGACCATACAAGTTGTTAGTAGTCTAAGTTTTTAATTTTGAAAGCGATATTTCGGTGATCATATCCAATTCTTCAGAAAAATCAATTATACTTTAAGCACTTTTTTATGATTTTCCTAAAGAAGTCTGTAGGTATATGATCGACAAATATCAAATTTCAAAAATAAAAACTTAGACTACTAGCAACTTCTGTAGTCTAAATCTAATAATATATTAACTTTATTTTATAGAAATAATATTAACGAACTTTAAAATAATAAATAGGAAAAAAATACAGAAAATATATAATAAAAGAAACAAAAAGTAAGGAATATTGGAGGAGCATTTTAAAAAAATTGTTTAACTAAAAGTTGTAGAAAATGTAATTTAAATTGCATAATTTTAAAATTAAATAAGTTTAAAATAAAAACGTGATTACTGTATCTCTGTAATTACTTATTGGATTTTAAACTAATCTCACAAAAACAGAAATTGAAATGGAATTTTATTTGAAATAAATTATATGTAGATGGAATATTTTTGTAGATCTGGTAAAAAACTAAAATATTTCTAATAAATTACGACTGTACAAATATAGTTAAATTCAAACTTAAATGTTTTATTTTTTATGTTTAATTATAATCTACTAGTTCATTAGTCAAGGAAACTGAAATTGAATTTCTGAACTGTCACATTGTCTAATAACAATAAGTAAGAACATATGGAGTGAAAATTAAATGATTTAGAAGAATTAGTTTTTTAATTACGACCATGTCACTTAAAAATTGACAAGTGATTAAATTAATTAATTCTGGTGCAAATTCTGAAATTAATGTGAAGTCTTTTATGAGTAACTAATATAGAAACGACAACAATAAATAAATTTTAATGATGAATTATGAGCAATAAAACCTCTACAATGTTGTAAAATAAAAAACAAATAAATCCTAAAAAACTATAATTGTTTACAAGTACTTCAGCTCCTATTTAATTAAGTAGCAATAATCACTTCACAATTTTAAGACCCCAAAGTGTTAACCATCGTAAATTTTACAAGTGGTTTTGTGAGGCTTAAGTCAACCGCGTCAGGTTTATAAAATTATGAAGAAGAGCATCTCTTTGTAAAAGAACAGCAAAAATAACGCCATTCTAACTCCCCAGAACGAATAAACAGTAAGGTTAATAGCGCAGCCCGTAATCACCCCTAAAGCACGCTCCAATAATTTATCCGGGTAGTTTTAGTCACGGAGCTATAAATTGCAAAACATTAAACTTTTCACGAACTGTCCAAGAAATAATTGCGACTGTAGGCGTGTAATTGGAGCACAGAACTTCCTACCTATCCTACTATTTCCCGAAAGCCCTGCAGGACTTCCTCGAGCTGCAGCATCGTGCTGCTGTTTTGCGACAGCAATAATTCTTAGTGAATAGTTTGAAAAGCAGTTCTACGATACTACCACGAATTACACGGTTCATTTTATTGGATAATATGCATTCGAAGTTGAAAAATAAGTAATACGTCGAAGTAGAAAACTTTATCGAAAATACGAAATAGTAACGTTAGTATCAACAAGAAGGATTTAACTTGTTATCCTTTTATTCAATTCGAACGAATGTCTGCTATTTTCCGTCAAGCTTTTTCCAAACTACATTACGGAACCCTGAGTTACCGTACGGGAGGTGACCAACAAGGTCGACTTCTTTAACCGGATAAATTTAATAAACCGACTTTTTTATTGGCATCGCTTAAGAACGTCAACGTCCACAAAAGCTATCTCATACGTGAACATTAAATTGCATCAGTCTTGAAGCTGTAGTAATTGCAAAAAAGTTGGGAAGACAGGTTTTAGATACGTACTTTACCGCTAAATGACGTAACAATATTACTAAAACATTTAGGTTGCATTTTCCAAGTTAATTTCGGCCCAACTTAAGCTTTAATTGCATTCTCTAACTGACAACGTCAAAATAAATTCAATTTACATCATTCTGTATGTTTAGGTTTAATGAACTTACAACTGTAACACAATTTAAAATATCTTGCTCTTAATTGGTTGTAGGTTACCTAAAAAATAAACGGTATAAATTTCAACATTGGCACTCAAATAAACTTTTATATACTTTTAAAAAACTTGTATCTACATTTAGTTTATAACCAGCACATTAATTAATAAATAATTGTGTGTGAAGGGCTACGTGAGTAAAAAATTTAAATCGTGTGTTAAAGGAATTATTAAATTATTTTGTTGACAATAATGTTTGAAATCAAGCAATATGCAACATTCAAAATAAAGAAAGGGAGGCTCATGCGAACTGTTATCAATAAGTTGCAAATTTTGCTTCAAACGTAACAATCACGTGTAAGAAAGGCGTTTATGAACTACTTACGTTTAAAATCACTTGCCTGCGGCTTGTGTTTTAAGTTTTGCAACTCAGGCCTAAAAGTCTTACTACATACATTTATAGTTTTAGGTGTTTGTTATTAAAACCAAACAATACCCGTTTTATTTATTTATTTTCATTATTATATTGTGATGTAAGTGTTATGTATGGTGCAAGTGTCCGCAAGTGTCTCATAAGTAATTGGATAGTATTAATTATTAATTTCTCGAATCTTTTGGTAAATTCTCCTTTTTAATTGTTTGTAGTTTCCTGCCTCCCATCCATTATCATAAACTTTTCTGCTCAATATGGCCTAAAATTCTTCGATGGAGCGTGCTTGAGGAACATTAGGTAGATTATCTTCTCTGGTACAAACGGTATATTATTAACTTCAACCAATCTCTAGTTTGCTGGCATAGTGACAAGATAGTAGATCAGGCCAGAAAACGATTTCATCATTATTGTGATGATCGTTTACAAATATTGACAATTTAGGCAAACATCTTTGGATATAAAGATCTGCAGTGACGGCTTCTCATTTGACATGTCCTACATATGTCTGAGAAGCACCTGCTGGAGAAATTGCGCACCATACCAATATTTTATCTTCAAATTTGGTTTTTCTTGTAAATCTCACATTATCAGGAGCGGCATTGAAATCCTCGGTATAAAATCTATTATTCCTCTTTATCCCAGGGTTAGATAATGTAAAATATTTTTCATCGTACAAAATAATGGTTCTGTTGTTTGCAAAGTGTCGAAGCCTTAGTGCTCGACAGCATCGTGGAATTCGTTCCAACTACACGGTTCTGTATTTTCAGCATTTTCTTTTTTTTTCTAAATAACATTCCACTTCTCTTAATTTTCCGATGTACAGGGTGTCCTATTTTCGATGTAATTGGGGAGTTTCAGGTATTTCGCGAATTGATAACATGTATTTTTTTTTAATAAAAACCATAGTTGGCTATGACTCCATTGATTAGAGATTTTCTTATTTGCCGAGATAAATATATGAAACCATATATTTTCAGAAAACTAGAGAAAATCTGTAATCAATTGAGTCATAGCTAACTATGGTTTCCGTTTAATAAATAGCATGTTTAATCTGTAACTCGAAAATGAATTAAACTAAAATAAATTTGAGTACGCGATTGAATTGGATATAAAAAGATGCACAAAAATGTTTTGGTTAAAATCAAAAATATTCACAAAAAAAATTATAAAGCTTTAAAGAAAACGACATAAAAATCAAAACATTCTGTATCTCCAAAAAGAGTCGAGATATTAAAGTGCTGTTTAAACCATTGAATTTGTCTCAAAAATTGGGCCAATAGTCCGATCACGGTTTTTCCTATCAATTCGGGAAATACCTGAAACCCCCAATTACATTGAAAATAGGACACCCTGTACAGTCATATGTAAAATTCCATGGCACTTTTCAATCTTCGTGTGGATGCACCAACTTCCTTGCTCTTTCTTTCAATCTACGTACTCTGTCATCAGACAAAATCAAAGGTTTCCACTCTTTGGCAGGTTCAGACAAGGTATTCCTTCTTCGCATTCTCTTATTGTACGGTAAATAGTTGCACTGGAAATATTATCTCACTGAAATGTGTTTACTAAATTGTAATAGTTATTTACATTCACTTACGGAAAATTAAATTTTACAGTACTGTAAAATAATTTAACACACAAGGTTTGTATTAAATTTTTGGCCGACGATTTTTAAATGGCAAAAATCTAAAATTAACAAATATTTTGCTGTCAATTGTCAATATCGGTCATAAAGTAAACTGTAATACAAAATACACAAGATGGCGCTAATCATTTACACGAAACTAAAAATATTCCAAATCAATTTATTTTTACCATTTAACAGTAAAAAGTTGTGCATTTGTTGATTTAGTAAACATATTTTTGTTCTATAAAAAGATTTTTATTGACAAATGTACCTTAAGGGAGGACAATTTGGGTAATTTTTACGCACGCTGTGTGTGCACTGTACGTAATCATGACGTTTCAGGGTTTGTAGTTTCAATGTTAATTTGCACGTCAGGAGGTCAAAAATACTTTTTCGGATTTCGATTTTGTATGCCATTTCACAAAGGTTTTTTTTGATAACAACTGTCAATATCTATAACAATAAGGCCTACTTGGCTAAATTTCAGGCAATGGTAACTAGACTGAATCATTTGAAAGTGGAAAAAATTCATTACAAATCTTGTCTCAAAACTTATATTACATACGTTACGGTTTAGTATGTTAAAGATGTTGACTTAAATCGTTTTGGTTGTTTCTTTATTGCTCTACTTCGTTGGAGTTTTTGTTTTCATTATCCTACATGACATATATTATTTCAAATTTGAAAAAGTGTTATAATTTTATATTAAACTAAGTTTTTTAACACGTCCTACGGACGCATGAATTTTGACCTACAACTTTTGACATTAAGGTCATAGGTCAAAATGATGATTACAAATTACAACAATACAAGCCTGGGGTGATCTCTGGGACACCATTGACGAGTGCATGTTGCACGATACAACTTTTAAATCAAATTTTTCTTAAAAACTGTAAGTTTTACGAAAAGAAATAGTATGTTTTTTGTTGGCAACTTTCTAAGCAACAAATTGGGTAACTACCATAAATTGACGGTTGCCGAGATAATTGCAAAAAACTGTTTTTTTGTGACCTTTGATTTCGAGTTAAATTTTAAGCATACGGATCAATGGGGACTTTTGGGATTTTGTTTAGAAAAGTAAAAGGAAGTTTCAGACAAAAATATAACTTTTCCCTAATTTTTCCACAGATTAATGTGTTTATTCTCCGCATTATTAGAACGGATTTGTCTTTAGAGTTTCCTCGTCAGTCGAAACTCGCTCTTACAATTCATTCTAACTTATTCTAAGATGAAAGTGGATTGGGATGGGCTGTGAGAACTACGTGAAGCGCAGTTGGCTGTTCCAGCATAACATCGAGTAGACTGGAGGTTTACCGTTGGCGATAGTCAATTTGAGCACAATGTGTGCTTTCCAAAGCAAATTCTTGTCTACGGTCAAACTGTGGTATCTGACCTCGTTTTCCCAAGCAACGTTATTTGCCATTGAGAAAAAGACGACGAGCGCGGTCAATAGTAACTCTGTTAAAGAGGACCGAACTTGAGTTGAAGATTTCTGCCAGATTGTATTGTAGACCGTAATGTATGCGAAGACGGCTGTATCAACCAAACAGAACTCCGGCGTGAATGCTGAGTCGAGTCGTTTGGATAAGTTTTATAGGAAAGGACCGTTTTCGTAAAGGTTAGCGATTATTTGGGTCATTGTTGATATTGAGATGCCGAGGCAGTGCATCTTGTACAGCTTTCTCGATGTCAAGAAAAACGTCGCCAGTCACATCGAGGTAGTTGAAATTATCTGTGATTTGCTCGACTACGAAAAGGACTTGTTGAAGAATATCGATTTGTTCTTGCAGTCTGGCATGAATTATGTTTTAAATAACTTGTGTAGAGTCTGATTTCTGAACCAGGATCACGTTGTCGGAAAAATGTTTAATCTAAGATACCCGTTGAAGCTAGTGCTGATTGTCGCACTACATTTTTTAGGAAGTTTGATGGCTTTTTTGGCATACCATCATTACCTGGAGCTTTGCGCGGTTTTAGATTCATATGTTGGCTGAGGTTATGTTATAGATTTGGCAATAAATTGCGTTATTGCGGAGATAGTCCTTACTGTCTGTGTAGTTTGCCTCAAATTGTTATTCCGTTCCATTGCAGGGTCCGTGAATGACGGACATCGTTGATTTGCTAATAACGCCTATCATTTTCCGATTCTATTGTTAGAAACAGACATGTTTTAGTGCTACTGGATAGGAATTTGTACGATTGTCTGCCAATGTTAAGTAGTCGTTTTTGTCTGGGTGGCGGATTCACTGCCATCTGCGTCGAAAACGATATTTACCCGTGATGCGTTGCCAGATGTGTTGCGGTAACTGCAGGTGGTAGCACGTCCTCTTCGTGATAGTTGGTGTGGATTTGTAGAGTCATTTCTTAATGAGATCTGTGAGATTTTTAACCGCGTCTTGAGTTTCTTGGATATTTCTTCTATTAAAAGGTCGGTTCACTCCGCGCTCTGTTGGTTGGTCACAAGTACAGTATTGGCTGACCGGAAGTCTTTGTCCGTATCAACCTGATGGATAGCGACTCAAAACGTGTTTTCTTCGCCTCGGAAACGGTGACCTTATTCTTGCGTAACGTCATGATTGCCTTACCGTAATCGGTATGGTAGGCGCAATCATGCTTTCTTCATAACGTCGGTAGTTGTTGCCATCGTCGAAGTTAACAGAAAGGGTGGTCTCCTTCGCTTAAGCCCGAAAGGGTGAAAACGCCCTGTTTCCAAAATTTTGCTTTATCAACGTCGGATCCCGGATCTTCAACAGTTGCCGGAGGTGGTGTTTCCGTAAGGGCGGCTTTTGTCGGTAGACCATCGTTACCAGTTGGGCATTGGTTAAGCTAAAGGATTGTCAATGGGGGAAGTCGTCAATGCAGCTTAAAGTAAAAGCTGATATACAGTATGTCTATTTAAGTTGGTAACATATGCGAAACTTTTTATTATTAATTTTACAAAAAGTTGTTCTTTATATAAAGTTCTGCATGTTCTAAAATCTAAAATACCATCATCAAATTTTATAGTCGTATACGCGGTTTCTCAACAAATATGAATTTTAATTAAGAGTAAAGTACCTTTAGATTAGACAATATCAAATTTGTTATTGAAAAAATTTGATCAGAACTGTATTGACAGAGAGGCGAATATGTTAAATCATTTCTTTGACGTATTTTTACTTTAATGGTGTATTAATTAGATTTTCTTAAATAAATTTGCTTAATACTTTCTGAAAGAAACGGAAAAGTTATCATGTTTGTAATAAATAAGAAAGATATAAATGTTTGACATAGGTAATTTGAGTAAAATTTGTAAAAACAAATTTTTCTAAATTGGAAAACATGCTGCGTATTATTAAAACATAGCTTTTTTATTTAAAACAACTTTTCATAATTACAGTTTACGATATGGTTACAAATAAAAGTACTTCTTTGCTCCTGTACCAAATTCATAATTTTTGCAAACCTCGCTCGTATACGACTGAAAAAATGTAATAGACATCGGATGAGATTAGAGTAGATTATATTTTAAACTTTATGTAGAAAATTATCAAGTAGACACACTGTATATAAATCAGACTAGATACATTTTAAAGAAAAATCTAAACTAAAATACTAAAGTTTTAAGTCGTATAATATGGTTTATTAAAGTTTTATCATATCTATCATATTTGCTACATCATATTGCAGAAACACATTCTTTATTTGATTTGTTCTGTATATCATATATTTTGTATACTTAGTGTAAATTGTAAAATATGTTAGATAAAGTCAAAAAATAAAAATAAATAAGTCGTGTATTATGGAAAGGTGTTATAGATTCAGACATAATGTTGAACCTACTCAGGTGTTTTTCTATATTTTATAAGGACAAAGTTAGAAAAGTTTATTATTTTAAGATCCGTAATTTATCTGTAGCGTCAAATTAATAAAGATTAAATTTGTTTAACACCCCCTTGTGCACAATAAAAAACATAAAATCAATTTTACGTAAACACGTAGTGTGACGTTGTGTAATAGAAAAGCTTTTTTTGTAAAAAGTCATTTGCCCAGTAAGACATCTGATATATCGAAACTGCGTAGTTTATAACAAAAATACCCTTAAGAGGAATTGATTTCATTTGACCTGCAAATTTAATCAAGCCTTAAATCCTTTTTTCTTCTAAATTTTAAACATCCCGTTTTGATTAATGAAAAAATTATATTTTGTTAAATCATAAATCTTTTTAAAGTGGGTCTACGTAAACAATTAGTGAAAATAAAGTTGTTCCTGTGTTAGGTGTCGCGCGCTGAATAAATCACTAGGCTGTTGATTCGACAGACAACCAAACAGAAAGAAAAGATCGTTTATCGGTTTGTTGCTAGCAGACAGGAAATTAAGCTCCGCTTGCTTGTCGTACAGGAAATTCACATATAGAGTTGCGTATTTATTTAAAAAGAAAACTGAAAGAGATGAAACGTAAACGTTCTCCCGGATCCTCTCGCATAAAAAGTGATAGCTCTAATTTGAGACGACGCGGAGCAATCAACAGTGACAACGGTTCAGTAATATTTCAGAATAATCAAGAGCTATCAAGATGAGTTATATTGAACTAGAATTGGAAATGATTGTTGATAAGAATAGCTATCGATCAGTATAAACGTAGTCGTAGAAGTATGTGAGATGAAAACTTACACAATAGACAAGATTACTTGGTCTTCCACTTGCTGCAGGATTTTCTTTATCACGTATCGAAACGCCACTACATAATCCTTATGTTACATGCGTAACAACTAGATTAAGTGACCTGTTAACAAAAGTAATGAAGTTCTTTACCGCCCATTGAAAATTATGATATCGATATTTGATTATAAGCCTTTAGTTTTGAGGATCATCAATCATTTCAATAAAAGCTTTAGATGTCGTAATAACGTACGTAATTATCTCATACTCTTGACCATTATCTCGCGTTCAATTTTGAATATAAATCTGCATTATTGAACGCCGATGTTTTAATTGCGCTTATTTACCTGTCTATTTGTCGATGCGACATTTAGTGTTAACCAAGCATCGGATGCCATAACACGTTGCAATTAAACTCTATAATTAAACTTTATGTTGCTCATACCAATCTAACGACTTTAATTTGTATCAATTTTAACTAGAAAATGTTACAAATAAACTCTGTATCTAAAGGTCATATTACGTGCCGAATTAGTTTTTACATTTTTATGCAACTCATTTTATTAATTATTTGGTTTTATACACATTAAACATTTTATACTCATTAATATTGTTTGAATTTATTTTTTTATTCGAAAATAAGTATTATGTCTACAGTTCATTTTTTTATTTATCCCGATTGATCAATGAATCAAGCGCATCCTTTTTATATACATTTTAATACAACGTATTATTTCAAAGAGTGTCGTTTTGTATATCTCTTAATAACTGCAAATTTCGTTTCTTGAACAGTTTTGATACCATACAATATGTAAATTTCAAAAGACAGAGATGTATGCTATTTGTAAATAAAAGACCAAAATGAATGTACAGGGTTATTCAATTAAATTACCCACCCCTTATTCTCGTTATTATTGCTCGTAGAAAAAGTTATACATGAAGTTGTATGGTTCTAACTACATTTTTTTAAAATGCCATCAATAGTTCAGTTACTCACCGTTTACAGAGCGCAACAAAAATATGATGTATTTTTTTTAGTGTAACACCCTGTATATTATTATATTTTGAAGAGATCTTTTTTTATTTCAAAAAATATAATATGTTGTCTTTATATTGAACCGTTATTGAGTTATTAATACCACAGTTACATATGAAACCACCGGTAGGACATCAAGAGTAAGCTTGGATTTCCAGCCAACTGCTTCACTATAAACGATTATGGTAATTTAATTAATGAAATGTCACTTATCAAACACAACATTTGTGATTTACATGGCTTACTTTGACAATATTAACAATTCCGTATTAAGTAACTGTGATATTCTATGATTAATAACTCAATAACGACTCAATATAAAGACAACGTATTATATTTTGTTGAAATCAGAAAAAAGATCTTCTTCAAAAATATAATAATATACAAGGTGTTACATTAAAAAATACATCATATTTTGTTGCGCCCATGTAAACGGCGAGTAACTGAACTATTGATGGCATTTTAAGAAAAATCAGTTAGAACCATACAACTTTCATGTATAACTTTTTTCTACGAGCACATAAAAAGGGTGGGTAATTTATAGTAAATAACCCTGTACGTAACTCAATCAACAATAACAAAGTAAATAGGAAATTTTTAGTATCAGTGCTCATATTTATGCTTTAAATTACAAATGACGACTATTTCGTGATTTAATGCATACATGACTTCATCGGGATAAGTTAAACGAATAGACTTTAATAATTATAGATTTTTAGTTTATAACATTTTAATAAAAAATATCAATTGTACCTATAATAGAAATTTGTCACTCTATGGTTCAAAAACGGGGCACTTCTAGGATCACTGTTGAACATATTTCTCGTTCCTTTTCTATGTCATTAAAATGTATGGTATCGGAAAATATTTTATGTAGGTACCCTTTATACTTTGATAACCTCATAAAACACGATACTTTAAGAAATTTTGTAATGAGAACCTTATTTCAATCACATCAACAAAACGGGTAGCCCACGACATTTCTAAAGAGAAAGAACTCTAGAAATTAACCACAATATAACATCTTAAGACAAACTGTACACATTCTTTGGTCTAAACAACGATGAAATTTTCCATTGGAAAGTACCATTGAGCAAATAAAAAATAGGGACACTTTAGTTTTACAAGTTAAATAAGCATATCCACTTTGATGTTGTTATTAACCTTGGCATTCCTACATTATTTACAATCTAACAAAGAATTGGTGAACAGTTTAGGTAAAACTTTAATGTATGGATATAATTGTTTTCTTGTATTAATCCTGTGCCGATGCTACAATTCCACGTTTATTTTTAACATTCAACGAACAGTTTAATATTTTACCCGTGTTTTTGTTTTTTTTTTTTAGATTTTTCATCAATTTCTCTAGAAGAGTCTCAAACCAATTTTTCACTATTTTAATTGTGTTTTCTAATAAAACTTTAACAAATAAATTTGATGACTTTTGACACAATTGTAAAGAAACTAAAACAAGTTTCAGTAAGAAGATCATTAATAAACTTTCTTTAAATTTGAATTAATATTATGGAAGATATCATGGAAAAACTATTGTTTTTATCCCTAAAGTACTATTAAAATACTTTACTAAACAATAGACTTAATTCATTATGATTATCTATATGAATAAGTTTTACAAAAACCTTTTTTAAAATCTAATTAATTTTTTAATGATGTTACAAAACAAACATTAATAAACGTGCATCCCTAATCTCAGGTTTATCGTCAAGTTGGGCTTATTCCATTTTTTTATTATATTGAACTTAAGCATCCCCCCCCACCACAAGCACCTTTTGTAATTTGCTAATAGCGTTGGACTCCTTATTTTTATTTACATCTGTGAAAGATTCAACTAAACGTATCAATACATTTTTTCCTTTTGGGAATAATAATTTTTAGCACTCATTTTTTAATTTCAATATTTGTTATTCAGTTGATTTAACCATTGATAAAGTTCTTTAGAAGCGCAACCTAATGTTAAATCATGTTGCTATGGAGGGCCTTCTCATAAAATAGAAACATAACTTCGCGACGCCAGCTTAACATATGCGAACCACAAATTCCACCGTCGTAAAACTGCATTTAGCCTTAATAAAATGTTTAACAACGATATCAGGTTTTGATAATTTATCGCCAGCCAGTCTTACGTTTGTAAAGAAATGCAATGATTGTAAATACTAATTTTTATTTTAAAAGTGGACTAGAAAATTCACAGTTAAAATAATTCATCAAATATTTTACAACGGGTGTTCTTATAAACTGCTTAATTCAAGTTATAACAACATTGATACGTTATTATAAAAACGATGTTGTTTTTAAAGTAAATCGATAGAACTTCAAAAACGAGATCGTTTCGTCAGATTCGATGTAAAGCCTCTACTCTAATGTTCCGGTTGAAGAATCTTTAAGAAATTATTCAAAAGATTGCTAGAGGACGAGGAATTACATAATAGAACTTTGCTACCGATTAAGGGGTAATGGAACTTCTACAATGCTGCCTCAGAAACTCATATTTCAATTAAAGGACGAATTCTTTGCACAAGACGACGGTCTTCCTATGGGTTCGTCTCTCTCCACCGGTAATCGCCAACATCTACATGAACTGGTTCGAGGTCCAAGCACTGAAAAAAGCGAGATTTAAACCAAAATTATGGCTTAGATATGTAGACGATACGTTCATGGCAATACGTAATT